>APFE030765077.1:35533-100424 GCA_000404065.3 Pinus taeda
AAACCAAGCTTAAGCAAAAATTTAAGAAAATCTACACACATTTTTTCACTTTGTAGGAGCTTGATATTGCCTCTGATGTATCTCTGCACTTTCTGATCATCGAGTTCTAAACTTGTGATTTGTAGTAGCTCTATGTGTCCTCTTTCCAATGCCACAATTTTGACCCAAATTGGTTTCTCCAAGGAAGAGTTATGCAAAATCTCCCACAGTGACTTTATTATAGACTAGTTCAGTAGAGCGAACTTGTACGACGTGCCACGAGTCACTTTTTCGATCTTTGGATCTGAAAACTGCATACAAGAAACTATAGTCCGTCCTCTTTCTGTACCTTCTTACGAAATTTCAATCTGATCCCTAGAGAGAAAGTTATGATGATTTTCCCCAGGTCAGCTGTTTGGAATGTAATTCAGGAGTCTTCAAAAAGACCAACTTCCTCAGATCATATCTCCGCAAATATCGTGTGAAATGCTCTAAAATTCGGACCCAAGGTTCAGCATGATTTCTTCTCAAATGGGTTTGTTTTGAGACTTCTGAAACGTCACAGAAAAAAGTTATAGCGACAATTCCACGATGACCTGTTTGGAGCAGCGAAACCCTAGAATCCAAAGCTCTGATACCAAATGTTATGAAACCAGCTCAAGAAAAGATAGAAAAGATAGATCAACGCCTTAGATTCAGCCTCTTCGAGGGCCTCCTTTACATTACATGAATGAACATTCTTGATGATTCAAATGACAAAACCTCATTTCTAATATAGGAGCTAGGAGCACCAATATAAACTAGCCGACCTAACAATAATAATATAAAGCCACAAAAATAACAATAGAGGGATTCTATGGGGCACAATAATAAAAATATGGGGGCAATAGGGGTACAACAATATTAATACGGGGTATAACTACAATAGTAATGGGGTAATCACTAGTATTATAGGGACCCAACATACTGGGACTACTGTAGGTCAAAGGAAACAAAGGGAGAAATCTTTCGGATGACCATGGGAAGTGATGAATCTTTAGAAGACTATGAAGAAAAGTTCCAACTTAGTTATAAAAGGGCCAAGTGCACACTTGACCCTGAATCTTTGAAGCTAGTTCTTCTCTGAGGAGTCCCTAAATATCTTCTAAATACCCTCCATTTGCTAGTAGGAGGAGACATCTACCAACTACCTTATGATGACATAAAGACTGTGTTTATAAACCATTCTAGGGTAGCCCGGAAAAGAAGTAGGGGGAATCCACTTTCAGCCAGTGCCACCTTCTCGAAACATGAGTTTATAAATCAAATGGAAGACCTTAAAAGTGAGGTGAGATAGACCATTGCCATACAGTTGGATACTTTCTGAATCCAACAGAAGAAAGAGGAAGATGAGAGGGTTTTGGCCATCTTTTGTCCTAGATGTACAAGGAAGCATTCTAAGAATGAGTGTCCATTGCACTCAGTAGAGGTATGTTTCATTTGTGAGGAAGACCACCCTACAAACCAGTGCCCAACCTTACTCGGACTTAAAGCTATGTACCAAGGAGCTGAGGGAGCCACTGAACCATTCTACTTCCTCAATCAAAGGAGGTCGCATGGATCCAGACCTTACCAGGAGGGGATGCAAGGGACATCCCAAACTTATTACAACCCCAACCAATCCACTCACATACCTTCTTGGGGTCCCCCTGCTCATCCTTCCTGGTCCACACCCCCTCCTTGGTCTTATCCATCTCAATACCATACTCAACCTACCACCCATTCGTTTCATTTTCATTTTCAACCACAACCTCAGTGGAATGCACCTCAGCTGGGCTGGAGGCCCCAATACAACTCTCCTCCCACTATTTTGCCTCCACCACCTGCTCCTCCAAGACAACCCCATATGCCTGCTCAACCGAACCCGAACCCTAATAACGGACAGGCCTTGTAGGTATATACTGGAGAGACAACATGCCCTACCTATGCTATCGAGATTCAAGAGATCAACCTAGGATCTGGGAAGGTCCTTCCAGATCGCCAACCTCCTCCTCCAAAGGATGAGGAAGAGAAATAGGAAAGTGAACCCAAAGCCATTCCACCCTTTCTTGAGAAACTAACAGCAACGACGCAACCAAACCCAGAGGAGACTAAACTTCTAGGAGAACTTAAACAGTTGTTTGTGAAAATACCACTTCTCCAAGACACAAAATATGTACCAATCTACAACAAATTGATCAAGGAGAAGTGTTTTAGGCACCCAAGCAGGCGCAAGAGAGATGCCCCAACTATCAATGTTATAGGACAACTGTCCAATCTGATGTTGGGACAAGTAATTTGTCCAAAATCTTTGGACCCTGGGAGTCCTGTAGTTGACGTCCACATCAATGGCACCATAATCCCTCACACCCTGATTGATCTAGGGGTTGCCATTAATGTGATGACCAGGGACACTATGCTCAAACTTAACCTTCAGAGTTCCCTAAGAAAGACCTCGACAGTATTGCAGTTAGTAGACAGCTCCACCGTGACTCTCGAAGGGATTGTGGAAGATGTCATGGTCTCTGTTGATTCTTGGGAGTACCCTGCTGACTTCTTGGTCCTTCAGCCAAAGGCAAAACTTACTGGATACCCCCTCATTTTGGGAAGGCCTTGGTTAGCTACTGCAGATACTTACATCAATTGTCGAGCTGGGAGCATGACCACCAAGAATGGGCCTATGTCCAAACAGCTAGTCCTATATCCTCCTGCCCAACCTCTACTAGAACATGACTTACCTCTCTGGTTGGAGGAGGGAGACGAGGATAAAGTCTACTCTACACCACTATGCACAGTGGAAGCCACCCGGGGAGGTCCTCAAACTGAGGATGACCTGATTGAGAATTTGATTCAAAATCCACCTACCAGTGTGCTGCCATTAGAGGAGTTGGTGGAAGGTACCCAAGCCAACGCTTTAGTGGACCTCTGTGTGGCTGATCCAACCTCTCCCAGAGTTAATAATGTGGAATTTGACCCTAAAAGAACCTTGAAGATCAGCTCGTCCCTATCCCCCTCTTAGGAGAAGGAGTTGTGTAGCTTATTAAACCGCCATTTAGATGCTTTCGCATGGAGCTATAAGGAGATGAAAGGAGTCCACCCTTCGGTCTGTACCCATCACATTTACATTAAAGAGGATTGTAAACTAGTCAGGCAGCCTTAGAAGAGAATGAATCCAGCCCTTAAGGACATTGTCAAGGAGGAATTGCAAAAGTTGTTAGATGCAGGATTCATCTACCCCATCTCTAACAGTGAGTGGGTTTCTCCTCTGGTTCTTGTGCCCAAGAAAAATGGGAAGTGGAGAATCTGTGTAGATTATCAAGAACTTAACAAAGCTACCAAGAAGGACCATTTCCCTTTGCCTTTCATAGATCAAGTGCTAGATGGACTGGCAGGGAAGAAGTTCTTTTCTTTCCTAGATGGGTTCAACGGGTATAATCAGATCCAAATTAGCCCGAAAGACCAAGATAAGACCACTTTCACATGTCCATGGGGTACCTTTGCCTACCGGATCCTTCCCTTTGGGCTATGCAACTTTCCTGCCACTTTCCAGAGAGCAGTATTGAGCATATTTGCTGACCTGGTTCATGATTCGGTGGAAATCTATATGGACGACTTTACTCCTTATGGGTCCAACTTCCAAGAAGCATAGACTAACCTAGGAAAAGTTTTAACCAAGTGTATTTAAATGAACCTGTCCCTCGGTCCTGAAAAACGTGAATTCCTGATGATTGAAGGGACCGTGCTAGGTCATACAATTTCTCAGCAAGGATTACAGGTGGATCCTAACAAAATTGCTATCATCCAAAAGGTTCTACCTCCTCAAAAGGTAAGAGATGTTCAGAGTTTTCTAGGCTTAGTAGGATATTATATAAGATAATATAAAGATTTCAGTAAGCTAGCCTTGCCATTGTTTGGTCTTTTGGGGAAAGATGTTGAGTTTATATGGGTTGACAACTGTCAAGAGGCTCTGGATGAGTTGAAAGATAAGTTGGTAACTGCCCCAATCTTAAGAGCTCCAAACTGGGCCCTACCTTTCCAGATCCACATTGATGCCTCAAAAAAAGCCATAGGGGCAGCCTTAGGACAAGTTGAAGAGAAGTTACCATATGCCATATACTTTGTCAGCAAAAACCTGTCCAAGGTAGAATTAAACTACATTGTGACCGAGAAAGAGCTCTTAGCTGTAGTCCATTCCTTAAACAAGTTTAGACACTACATCACTAGTTATCAAACATTCGTACACACTCACCATGCTGCGATTACGTATTTTATGAATAAACCTAATGTAAATGCTCATATCATTAGATGGTTACTTTTATTGCAGCAATTTGACTTAACCATTGTTGACAAGCCAAGTAAGGAAAATGTTGTTGCTAATTTTCTGTCCAGACTAGATTTGCCTGCAGGTGAAGAAGGGACGATGGATGACCAAATGCCAGATGAACACCTGTTTTCTATTTCAGTACTCTCTTCATGGTTCAATGATATAGCAAATTACTTGGTTTCAGCACAGTTCCCTCCACACCTATCCTCAAGAGAGAAAAGCAAAATTGTGAGGAAAAATGCCCCCTTCACTTGGATTGGGGGCAACCTGTTTAAACTCAGCCCAGATCAGATCTTGAGGCATTTTGTTAGGGAGGAGGAAGTTTTTGACATTCTCCTAACCTGTCACGATGGACCTTGTGGAGGCCACTTTGCAGCAAAAAGGACTGCCTTCAAAATTCTACAGGCAGGCTACTATTGGCCCACTCTTCATCAAGATGTCAAAAGATACATCAGCCAATGTGACTGATGTCAAAGGATGGGGAAATGGACTAAGAGGGATGAAATGCCCCTCCAACCTCAAGTGACTTTCGAGCCATTTGAGAAGTGGGGCATGGAATTTGTGGGTCCTATCAACCCTCCTTCAAAACAAAAGTCTTACATCATTGTGTGCACAGACTACCTGACAAAGTGGGCAGAAACAAAGGCAATCAAGGCAGCAACAGAAGAAAAAGTGGCTGAGTTCTTGAGGGAAAATATCTTCTACAAGTTTGGCTACCCAAGAGAATTAGTCACAGATCAAGGAAGTCAGTTCAACTCTAACCTGATTAAAGACCTACTTTCTCATCACAAGATTAAGCACAGACTTCCACCCCTTATCATCCGCAAGCAAATGGGCAGGTGGAAGTCACTAATAGGGCTTTAGAAGAGATTTTGACTAAAGTGGTGAGCAGGAGCAGAAAATATTGGACAGATCACTTGGTTGACGCCACTTGGGCCTACAACAGCACTTGGAAAACTACAACAGGTTTCACACCTTATGAGCTGGTCTACGTGAAGAAGGCTTTGCTGTCCATAGAATTCGAGTACAACACATTGAGGTTGGTAGCTCAGTTGGACCTAGACCTCAGCCATGCACAACAAGAAAGATTACTACAGCTGAATGGATTGGATGAACAGAGAATGCAGGCCCTCCTCCACTCAGAAGTGGTCCAACTCCAGAGAAAGATATGGCATGACCATCACCTTAACGAAAAGCAATTTCAGCCAGGAGATTGGGCGCTATTATATGACTCAAGATAGAAGGATTTCAAAGGGAAGCTGAGGACAAGGTGGCTGGGACCATATACAGTGGAGAAATGTAATGACAATGGTTCAGTCCTTATCAGGACCATTGATGAAGAAGCCATCCCCATGCTTGTCAATGGGCATCGATTGAAAATATACAGGAAGCCCCTTTCCAAGCAGGAGTTCATTGAAACTTTGGATAAATCAATGCTAGTAGTGGAGCAGGGCCCTGTCTCCACTCCACCCACACCTTGAGCATCATCAAAAATAAATAATAATAATAAAAAAAAAAAAAAAGATCCTTAGGTGAAAACCTCTTAGAGGGGCCTGGGGCAGACAGTGAGAGTGAAAACCTCCTGGAGGCACCCGAGCTATCTCTCTCTCAAAAAAAAGAAACAACAACAACAACAAGAAATTGACCTAATCTCTGTTGAATAATTGCAGGTTGCAGGGAAGACATTGCAGGTTAGGAGGATCGCACAAAACAAGAACAGAGGTCAGCACCAGGCTATAAGCATCCCTCACAAACAATTCCTCCATGAACACTCCCCTTTCCTAAGATTTGATCTCATTCGGGCTAAGATTTCACCTTCTACAGGAAGTTTTGTGTCTTCTATAGGAAAGTCTGTGTCTTCTACAGGAAGATCATGTAGAACCTACAGACAGGCCAGAATTGATCTCAGGAGAGAATCCAAAGATTGGGAATCTGCCTGTTAGGCCTGCAAACATCCCTATTTCTGTCCATCACCATATTTCACCCTCTTTCATCTCTTTACACCTCCATTGCACTCATCCTGTTACTTGTTCCTGCACAGTCACACACAAAAAAACCCTGTTTTTTTTCATACTGCCAGCAAAAACATTTAGTGACAAATCAAACAGCAGTTTCTCACTTACCATACCTGTCAATCTCCATCTAGACTCCTCATCATCCAAACCCCTCATCAGCAGTATAGCCCTGCTCAATCTAGCTTGCATCCCAGGAGGAGAAACAACTACAAGACATCCTACAGTAATCCTGTAGCAGCTGATCCCTCTGGAAGACATACTCTGGAGGTAGGGACAATCGAAAATGACAAAGGAGACATGCAAAGGGCTCTTCTTGAACGTAAGAATACCAGCAGCAGCTGAAGCCAAGCATGCAGTGTGCATGTAGTGATAACAAACAAAGGAATGGATTCCAAAACACGTGCATGCAACAACAGCAAAAGAAGGAATGGGTTCCAAAACCTGTGCATGAAGCAACAACAAACGAATAAATGGGTTCCAAAACTCGAAGTCTACATAACACGGCTGTGACCATGCAAGTAAGTTCCTAAACTCATTTTTCAATTGCATAAATCATATTTTAAAAGCTACATGCCTATGGGAATGGTTCGGATTGAATGGCATCGATGGCTAGTCAACTGGCCACCCTCAACCAATTACATAGCCTCATGGGATCCAAACGAGCCCTGTTACATTCAAAATTGCTGACGAGATGTGCAGCCAGCACGTGTGGAGTGTCCATTCAGAGAGAAATTGTCGGGATTGGTAGTGGTGGCGGTGGATAACGGTAGAGGGGAGGTGATGGCGGTCAAAAACACGCAGAAGCATTATGGCTGTGATGTTGAATCAATGGTCTAGTCCAGCCACCTCATCCCCTCACCACGAATCACGCCACAGTTAAAAGATGCTTAGCTGAAACTTACACCACCTTCTATTTATTTTTCACTTGTAATGTCCTCGATTAGATTACGCGTCCTCCGCTTCCAAAAACTGTTAACCAGTCGTCCTCCACTGGTTTTTCTGCCTATTTTTGAAAATCTCCCATGTATAGGGCTCGCTCAGAGGCACAGTGACATTCTACAGGAACCGAGGGCCTTCTGCAGGAAGGGTTCTACAGGAAAGACTGCACAGCTTTCCGGAGCAAGAAAACCTGGGATTTTTCGTTGAAGTTCGAGCTCCAAATGAGGTAGGCTCGAAAAACTCCTCTATGCATGGTATGTTATGCAAAGGTGGTGAATTGAACGGCATAAGGTTGGAAAATAAAAGGAAAAATCTGCCTGTGTATTGGAAGTAAAATGTTCACCTATGTATTGCACTGGGTTTCCCAGTTTTTCTGCATCAAAATTCTCCTCCATGTTTCCTTTTTAAAATTCTCCTGTAGGGAAGATATATGCAGCTGTGGAGGCCAGCCTATGTGTGTAAAAAAATTGAATTTGCATATCTATCTATGTGCTGAGAAGAAAACTTGATCTTTGTGCTATGTCTGTAGAAACAAAATTCTTCCTTCCATAAACAGACATCCGAGTTCTGGGTAACAGTAGTCTTAAAACCAGGCAATTGTTGCTAGTTGATATTGGACACTCCAGAAATTTCTTCTTGGGTTCAGGGGAAACCATAAAAATCATTTCCTTTTCTGATTAAAGCATAAAAAGAGCACTCTCACCATGCCAGGAGGATTCATAAGGACAAAACCCTTAGGCTCTAGCAAACTGGACGAGCATCCTGAGGTGGTGGACCTGTTCACCAGAGCCAATTGGATATCCTTCTTTGACAAAATTGAGGGTCATGATGAGGAGATAACTGAGGAGTTTTTAATATCCCTGAGACCACAATCAAAGACACATGCCACTGTTAGTTTCAGGGGTTTGACCCTAGAACTTACCCCTAAGCTCATCAGTCAAGTTATTGGTCTACCATTGGGGCTCCCTTGGAGCAAAGAAGAGAGGTCATTGGGCCAAGTTGCTAAGAAAACATTCTTTCTGCCCGAGGAGCATCCTATAGAAGACAAAAACGGGGTTAGAAGAACTAGCTTGCCTCCTCTCTGGAGTGAAATCAGTTTCTAAATTATGAAGTACATTACATGTGAAGGGAGGTTTAGCATCATCTATGGTTATCATTCAGGTTGTTGTGTGAACTAAGGCATGGGATTGATTTGCCTCCAGCCAAGAAACTGAGCATTCCCTATTTTCTTCTTCAGTCACTAATTGAATGTGGTATGAAATTAAATGAAGGGATCCTAGATCAGTTGGCCCATCATGGGCTCATCAAACTATTGGTGGAAAATGCTTTGCACACCTACACTGTCCCCATATCTTGGGAAATCTTCCGAAACATGTCTAGGGATGAAAATATTAGAATTTTGGCCGAAAACATCACCCCATCCAGTAGTGAACAGGGATAACACACTGAAGAAGGAGAGAAAACCAATGGTGAAGGAACATAGGACATTCAAGCATAGCAAGAACAGAAAGAAAAAGGGGAAATGGGCCAGATTTCTGAGCCTAAAACAGAGGAGGAAACAATAGCAAAAACACCAAGGGAAAAGAGGATGCAGAGTAGAATAGAGAGGGCTGAAAAAGCCCAAATGAAGGCTACCACAGCCACAACAGGCGCATAGAAACAAAAGGAAAAGACACATACTGAAATAGCAGCAACACAGACAGAAACAGTTGACACGGGCATCTCTACAGGAAGCAAGGAAAAAGAACAACAAGAGGAGAAATCACCTGAGATATTGGCAAGGGAGGCAGTAGTTGTGCTCGCTACCTTAAGCACGCCTCCAAAACAAAAAGGGAAGAGAAGAGGAAAATCTCCATGTACTTTAAAAAAAGAAGGAGCACACGGATCAAAGTAGGCAGACCCCAGACACAGTCAAAGGAGCCAATTATCATTGAGGACACAACAACTAAACCCAAAGAAGAGTCTCCTTCAAAGATATCCATCACCTATGAACGAGGAAGCCCAAAAACCTCCACCTGGAGAGAGAGAATGAGGATGATGGACTCAAAAAAAACTCTACAGGAAGCTGAGACATCTCTACAGGAAACTCTAGCTAAGTTACAGGAGACTGAGAAATTGGAGGAAAAGGCAGCCAAACAACCACAGGGAGAAGAAAAGACCGAGGAAATACTGGAACCAAGCCCTCAACCTAGCTTGGGCTCATACTACAACCTATTAGAAGCCAGGAAGATAATTCCCCAAACATTTGTGGTGCCACTCTTCTTCGCACTAGAACAAGAAAGGGTTAGTACTCACACTTGGATGAGGATTGCCAAATCCAAGGATGTGGCAGACATAGGCCACCTAGAAGAACAAATCAAGGAATCAAGAAAATAATTGGCCATGGTAAGGCATGTGGAAAGCAGTCAAATGGCCAAACTACAGGAGGAGAATGAGATGCTAAAACAACAGCTACAGCTACAGAGAAGTCATAGGGAAGATAGCCCCTCCATTTTGGGAGAACAACAGCAGCAAGAAGAGCCTCCAGCAAACAAGGAAACATCTGATGAATAACAGAAAGAGGACAAGCTGCAGGCTGAGGTTGAGGCACTAACAAAACTGCTATAGAAAAGGGAGTCACAAAGAGCAGAGGAAATACAATTTTTAAAGCAACAGGTGCAAGAGAAAGAATCCCAACTGGCCTGCATGGCCAGCTGGGCAGTAGAAGCCTTACAATGTAGGCAACCTGCTAAGTCATATGCCTTATATCTTAAAGATCAATGGTTTCAATTTCAAATTAACACCTTGGCCCAAAGGGGCACCATTCCATTTCAGAATTACCATCAATTCATGGCTTTGTGTGATAGTAGCTCAGCAGAAGATAAGGCCAAGTTATCATAATTCTATTTACAAAACTTGGCCCTTCCAAATATGAATCTGTGGGACCCCAATGCCGCATTGGGAGATGTGCAACTTATGGCCATGGCCTCTTGGTTAAATCATGAGGAAAAGAGGACAGCAAAGATTCAGAATTTTATGAACAGGGAGCTAAGTGAACCACTCATGATCAGGGCAGAACCAAAGGACACCTCAGCTTTAATATATGCCCATCAATGCCTAGCCAACAACCCTCAGGTTCTACCAGATTACATTGAAAGACAAGCTCAGGCCATTGCTCACTTTGAGGACATGGAAAGACTATTGGGGGATAACTGCATCCATGCTTGCACAAGGAGGTGGAACACACTGTCACACAGTCTGAAAAATAAGAGAATACCACTCCCCAACAAGGATGAGGGAGGCCTTGGCAAGAGTATCACTCTACAAATAGTCAAGGAAAAATTTGCAAGCCAACTAGATTGGCCTAAAGTTCAGTCCTCCCTTGCTTTTAGGACTACTGGAAGGGGTGAAAGAAGAATAGGAGCATAGGCAATGGGAGGAAGTACAGAGAAAAGAAGGGTTTCATGACCGAGAAGAGGACATCACCTCGGAAGCCTTAGATGTTAGAGAGGCAGTCAAGGCAATCAATGATGATGAGCTGAATTAGTTGCTCAGAGGATGAGCAACCCATTTAGAAGGGGGGTGATGATGAGCCCCAAAAATGGGTAACTTATTGGGCTCATTTTTCCTATTAATCTCGATTAATCCACCATTCTTCATAGTTTATGCATGCTTTTGAGTATATTTATGTTAATTGAATGAATGAGAATAGTCACTTGACCATGAAGTTTAATACGTGCTTATTGCAGATTTTTGGACAACTTTTGGACCAAGGTCAAGCATTTATGAGCCAATTGACAGCCAAATACGAAGGAACAAGGCTGAGGATTTGTAGGAAGGGTGTGTCTTGCACTAAATGGCCCCTTCCTCGAGTTCTCCACCATCAGCTTGGAGTTCAGCAGCCCACCAAAGATGATTCCCAAGGGCAGCCAAGCAGCTTTTGTGAAGTGGCTAATTACTTGCAGTTTGAGCAGCCAAGCCCCTTGAGTTAAGGAGGGTTGTTGGAGGTCCTCGTAGTGCATAAGTAGGAAAGCTTCTAGCCTTCGTATTTTATTTCTTGAACATTTGTATTTCGCACTTTAGTGCTGCTCTGCCTTTTAGCTCATTTTCGAGCTTTTGCTATAAACATTTTTGTGACATGGTTATTTTTTTAGTAATGGAGATCAGTTTCACTTTGCATAAACTCTGACATTCTTCTTAGGAGGTTGTAGCTCTTGGGGTTGGGCCCAACCAAGTTCCAGTACCTCCTCTGTGTACTTCTATATGTTTTTGTTGCATTCATAGAATAATTTCTGCTAGTAGATTAAAATCTTGCTTGGTTACTTAAGTCATTTTTGATGATTGAAATAGCTTTTCATGTTTCAGGTTGATTTGATAGTTTGGTAAAGGAAAATACCTTCAAAAAGGCCACCAAGAAATCCTTGATCTCACCTCTCCCTCCTTGGGACCATGAGCTAAGACCAAGGCATACTTGCTACCACAAAAAACATTATTTTTGCCTCTTCATGCAATTGCTAGTGTTAGATTCTTCGTTGCAAAAGTTGATACCAGTTGTGATTACATACTTAGATCTGTTCTTACTTAGTTTTCATAGTTATATTACATGATTTTCTGCCAAAAAGCTTTTGTTCATCATGGTTTCTGGTTTCTAGGTCAAATTAGGTTAAAATAGCTAGATCTTTGGTTTTCATAGTTGTTGTTTGATCATTCCTGGAAAATAGCGTGCATAACACCTGTGATACCGCCCCACCTAACCTTCCTCCATCAATACAACCTACTCGACCCCCTAGCTCAGATTCTTTTTCTTCATTTGCCACATTTTCTCACTTTTCCCTCTACACTCTTGTGCAACATTGCTTCCTCCATCCGTGAACAACTCCAATCACTTTAATCACTCCTCAGCTTCATTCACCAGGCCTTAGACCCCTTCACATCCTCATCCAACCTCCATTTCCACTTTTCCACCTTTCTTCCACCATCAACCTTCCAAAATCCCCTTTTGGAACATCCTATAGAACATCTTGTAGAACCCCTACATACTTCCTGTAGAAGTTCACGAGAGCGGTTTTTTGAGATCTAAACACTGTGAAACTCCTTGGAAGGGTGTTAGGGACCCCTTAGGCCCTCTTCTCACCTTCCCAACCTCCTGCAAGCACCTACCCCATTTCCTTTCGCCAATCAACCTCTTCACAGTCAAAAACAGTTAAAGCATATGCATAATAATTCTACAAGATTACTCAAAAATACAAAAAAAAGTTCCTTTTCAGATTTCACTTTAGAAGTAGCTTAGACACATGCATTTTACCTTTCCAAGAGTCAATAGCATCCATTTCTGCATCTTTCATCCTTTTTTTTACACCAGTAGGGTTAGTCGGTAAAACTAGGGTTTGTTAGGGTTTGCATTTCCTTTCAACTTTCAACTTCTTTATGCAAGTATATCAGCCTCCTTTGAGTTAGCTTTCATCCATCACAGTTAAAATCTTCTTCTAAAACCTCATAGAAGTTGGCTTAAGCTCCTAGAGGACTTGTGCCTGCTAATCAAGTGACAACATGTGGCAAGAGCTAGTACTTGTGCATATAGCACCGTCGCTTCCAAGTTTGTTACGAGCTACCGGGTTGATAAAAGTAAAGAAGGGAGTCCCAGGAGTTGCAACATTATTGCTGCAATACTAGAGCCCACCACCAAGTATGAAGATCAAGGAGGTGTTTTGTATAGGAATGGTTGGATCAGATCATTTTGTAGGTGTTTTCATCAGAAAGTGCTCAGGAGCAGATTTCAAATGATATATTTGCTGCTTCAAATCAAATGCAAGAGCAAGTTGAAGTCTGCACCAGAAAGAAAAGGAGAAGGCATAAGTGAGAAATCATTAATTTTCACTTTTACCCTCCTTTACAGTTACCCTCACCTTTTATTGGACCCCTTCTCCCTAAACCTCTTACTACCTTACCCCCTCTGAAAACCATTAACTGTATTGTTTTGAATTTTATAAATGTGGCCAGAATGGAATTTCATACAATTATGAAATAAATTATGTTGATGGGAGACTAAGCTAAAGAGATAAGGTGAAACGAGATTGAAATGAAATGACAAGTTAAGGTGTAAAATGATCTTATAGCTACAGGTAAAATGAAATTCACAGATGTAAGGAATTTACAAGGGAAAGTACAATGAATATTTTGCAATCACATGCTTATGAAAGTAATGTGCATGTGAGTGTTAGGACCTCATTTTGTCTCTTTTTGACTATACATTTTGTTATAATGTCACCCTTTTCAATCCATATTTGAAAGTCCTTGTTAGTGTTTTGACTCAATTATTCCAGAGGTATGCAGTGATGCTTCTCATCATTATACGTTTAATTATTTAACATATAATCATGCTATCTTCATAGTTAATCTTTGAATTGCTAGTTGTTGAAACAGTTAAAGAATGATGTGCAGTCCGCGTTGTTGAAACTTCCCGGAATTTGCAAGACTATTTTTGGAGTTATTGAAACAACAAGAACAACACACAAATCTCGAAGCTGAAATAGTTGAGATTTGCATTCCAAATTTGACAGCAACAGATGAACCAGATCGATCACTGAGGAAGCTGTTACATTGGATGTAACGTCCATGATCTAAAGACAGTATTGTTGTAACAACATTTTGTTGACGGGAAACTAATTTCCCTATTTTTGTATAATGGGTTAAACAAAATTTTGCAATGTAAATCTTTTGTAATAGATGTCTCCTCTTTATAAAGAGGAGACATCTACATTAGAAGGGGGATGAATAGACTGTGAAAAAGGCTGAGTTGAAGAGACAGGACCAGAACCTTTTCTTTCTGTAACATGACATATTGATGGATGAATAAAACTCTTGTTCTGAACATCTTTTTCTAGTTCTCGTCTCCTAGGGAATCTTATGAGAAGGAAAGGGCCCACCTTCATCACAAGATTCACCCATTATATTTCTTTACAGTGTGTTGAGTGTGTGTTTTATTCCTACCTTGTTAACAAGTATTGTTTTCTGGATATTGTTTTACCTTTGTTGAAACTCTGTTCCTTTCTTAATCAATTGTTGCATTGGTTAAAGTTATTTAATGACTGTCTCACTGGTGATTAAGTTTACAGACTGAATCGGCGAGCTAGATAAACAGAGGCAGGTGCTGAAGGTTCTCTTCTTGGGGATGGGGTCCTGATTTTCTGTTACAACATAGCCATTGTTTTCCTTTGCAGATTTATTCCTTTATGTTGAATTATTCCTTGAATGAAATTAAGCATCTCTTATTAGATATCTGCAATAGAGTATATTTGTTGTAACACAAAGTGGAGCTTCAGTTATTAAAGTAAGGTGTGATTCGTTTGTACTACAACTTTTAGTGCTTTTAAGATTGAGTACATATATTACGTAGTCACCTTTGAAATAACTAGACTTCCATGGGTTGACAATTTATGTAGCACTTTAATCAGCAATTAAAGTGACCAACATTTTGGCGCCGTTGCCGGGGAAGGCGACCGTAGATTTTAAGAGCATTAATGATTTTCTTTTGGATGTAAAGGATGCATGAGAGGATGCAGGAAAACTAATCCCGTAGGTGGCAAGGGCAAAGGAAGAGGAGGAAGGAAAACTTTCATTGATGACATCATTTCAAAAGCTGAAATGTCTCAGAGGATAAGCTCCCGGAGGCCACAGACTCAGCACTCTCTCCAAACAGACTACGAAACAGAGGAAGTAGTGGGACCTAAAAAGGCCGAAGAGACATTAGAACAAACCAAGGAGTCAATGGAAGACATTAAAGAACCAATAGAAGATATTGAAGTTGAGGAACCAGTTCAGAATATTGAAAGCCCAAAAGAAAGTGCTGAAGATCGGGCAAGTGAAACAGGGGAACAACCAATGGACGGAAACAATGAAGGACTCTTTGGTGGGGGATGAAGAGAAGGAAGAGGGGAGAATTCTCTCTCCACTTTGGACTTCCCTATTGAGGATTTTCCTAGAGGGGCAACTCCTATGAAGAACATCCCACTCTCAGCCCTACCTAATTTCCATGGTTTATCATCTGAAGACCCTAATGAATTTTTGTTTGAGTTTGATATATTGTGTAGAAGTTATGATTATGTTACTAATCCTCAAAAGTTAAATTTATTTCCAACGACATTAAAAATAAATGCACTAATATGGTTCATGAGCCTAGGAGGACATGTGATCACAACATGGGAGCAGATGAAGGAGAAGTTTCTGGCCAAATACCAAGATTATTGCCAGACAAGAGAAAGAAAGGAGGAACTATTTAAGGTGGTTCAAAAGGAAGACGAAAACTTAGAAGATTTCGTGGAGAGATTACAATACATTTTGTAGAGATCTGATCACCCTAATATGAGTAAGGCTATTCTTAAGTCAATATTGTTGAAAGGGGTATGGGATGACTATTTAGACATGTTGAATATGCTTGGTAAAGGGGATATATCTAAGGAATCATATGATGAGATTGTCAACCTCTGTAAGAGATGTTCAAGAGAAGCAGTAAACAGACCAAAAAGCAGGGATAGTACATACTCAAGAGTCCAAAAATCAGCTAGTGGAGGAGCAACAAGAGCCGAAATAGGTAATTTAATTGAAGAATTTAAAACTGAAATGTTAAGCTCTTTTGCTTCACAAATTGATACCTTGTAGGTTAAAAACAAGAAGGCAGAGGCAGGAGTTGCTTTGGCCATTTTCTGCTCTAAATGTAGAGAAAAACACCCACTAAGGGAATGCCCACTGGACAAGGTACCAATTTGCACTATTTGCGAGAAGGACCATGAGACTCAACAATGCCCTTCTTTACCAGGAATAAAAGCAGCATTGCAACCAACTGAAGAAGACGCTGAAGTAGTTTACTTGGTGACACAAAGGAGGCAATGGCAACCACGAGGACAAGGTACGAATTCTAATATTGCATTTAATCAATGGAATAATTATCCTTATTTTCAAGCAAATTACCTACCCTAAAACCAAATGCAATATCCACCCTTCAACCAAATGAACTTCCCACCCATGCAGCAAACAAACCCTCCCTTTATGGATCCTACAATGTGGAATCCCTGGTCTCTACAACAATCTTACTTTAATCATTGGAACCCAAGCTGGACAGCTCAACAAAACCCATTTCCAAACCAATTCCATCAGTATCAGCAATCTCTCTCTCTCTTCCATCAAATGCTCCACCAAATAACTAGACAATGAGACCCCAGCTACCTGTACAATCAAACCCTAATCCTAATAATAATAATAAAGCTGTGCAAGTCATCGATATTCAAAACCAGCCTGTTTTCCCTGTGAAATGTAATGACATTAATTTGCGGTCTGGGAGAATAGTCGAGCCTATTATTGATGATATTACTTCTTCTGACTCTGATAAAGAAGAGACAGAAAAAGATAAATCATCCAATAAGGCTGCTGAAACAGTTGAGCCACTCTCTAATAAAACTACTGAAACAGCAGAGCTGCCATTCCCTGAGCATTTAGCTCTCACTAAGACACCTAAGCCGCTTGCTTTTAACCTTCTAGGGGAATTGAAAAATCTGTATGTTGAAATTCCACTTCTACAAGCACTTAGAGATGTACCAATTTATGATAGAACTGTTAGAGACATTTGCATTAAGAAACCTGGAAGAAAAGCTAAATATCCCCTTACACTTCATGTGATGGGTGATCTAGCTGCTTTAATGACAGGAAAAACCCCTCTTGTAAAATATGGTGATCCTGGTCATCCTACAGTTACAGTAGAGGTTGGAAAAACTTTTGTTTCTAGAGTTCTGGTAGACTTAGGTGCTGCCATAGATATTATGACCCTTGAAACTGCACAGTTATTACAGCTGAAGAATGTAATTAGAGAGACACCAACTATTCTAGAGCTTGCTGACCATTCTACAATCAAACCAGAAGGGGTTATTGAAGACCTAATAATTTCAATCAAATCTTGGAACTACCCAGTTGACTTTGTTTTGTTACAGACTAAAACAAAGTTGGGGGGACATCCACTGATTTTGGGGAGACCCTGGCTGGCTACGGAAGATGCCTTTATCAGTTGTAGATTGGGCTCAATGACAATTTCTAATGGATCTGAAACTAAGCAGCTCACTCTCTACACTCATGCTACACCCATCATTAACAATAATAATTCTGTATGGCTAGATTATGATGACGAGGATACTCAACCCATTTTGACCATTGGAAAAGCCTTAACTTTTAAAAACACCACCGAGGATGAAGTAATTAGTAAATTTATTTCTGAACCGTCCTTGGTTACCTCTGAAACTTATTATCAGTTAACTGCAATTTTGGAACCTGAAACGCAGCAAAACCTTAAATCTGAAAATTTATCTCAAACATCAACTGATACTCCCTCCAAGAGTATAATAGTGGAAATCGAACCTGGCAAAACATTGAATATAAACCCTAACTTGACAGATGCTGAAACACAACAGTTAATGAAGTTACTTCGTGAAAATAAGGAAGCATTTTCATGGGACTACACAGATATGAAGGGGATCTCTCCTGAATTATGTACTCATCGTATCTATATCAAGGAGGGGTCTCGACTAGTATGTCAACCCCAGCGATGAATGAACCCCAATCTAAGGGAAATTGTTAAAGAAGAACTTCAAAAACTGCTTAATGTAGGGTTTATATACCCTATATCTGACAGTGAATGGGTTTCCCCATTAGTAATAGTACCTAAGAAAAACGGGAAACGGAGAGTATGTGTAGATTACAGTTGTTAAACAAAGCTACTCAAAAAGATCATTTCCCCTTGCCATTTATTGATCAGGTGCTAGACAGTTTGTCAGGAAAGAGATTCTTTTCATTTTTAGATGGTTTTAGCGGATATAACCAGATCAAAATTGCACCCCAAGACCAGGACAAGACCACTTTTACTAGTCCATGGGGGACTTTTGCCTATAAAGTTCTTCCATTTGGACTATGTAATGCTCCAGCAACATTTCAAAGAGCAGTGATAGGAACTTTCTCTGATATGCTTAATGACTCTTTGGAGATATTTATGGATGACTTTACTCCTTATGGTGTGACTTTCGAGGATGCACTACAAAACCTTGAGAAAGTACTTAAACGTTGCATAGAAGCCCATCTTTCCTTAAGTGCCGAAAAATGTCATATGATGATGAATGAAGGAATTGTATTGGGACACTTCATTTCATTCCTAGGGATTCAAGTTGATCCATCTAAAATACAGGTAATTCAGACTCTTCCTATCCCCAGAACACAAACTGATGTAAGAAGTTTTTTAGGACATGATGGATATTACAGAATATTTATCAAAGATTTTTCTAAAATAGCTTCTCCTTTGTTTGTGTTACTTACGAAAAATGTTGAATTCAAGTGGACTGATGATTGCCAAAAAGCATTTGATGAACTTAAGCGTCAGTTGCCTATAGCTCCTATTCTAAGGGGACTTGACTGGGCATTGCCCTTTCATATATACTCTGATGCTTCAAACACTGCAATTGGGGCTGTCTTGGGTCAAGAAGAAAATAATATTCCTTATGCTATTTATTTCATTAGTAAGAATATGACCCCTACTGAACTTAATTACATGGTTACTGAGAAGGAATTTTTAGCAGTCATTTATGCTATTAATAAGTTTCAACATTATATTACTGGTTATCCTACTTTTGTTCATACTGATCACTCAGCCATTAAATATTTAATGAATAAATCTGTTACAAATGCTCGAGTTACCAGATGGTTATTATTACTACAAGAATTTGATATTACAATTGTAGATCGACCAGGTAAAGAAAATGTAGTTGTTGATTTTCTTTCTTGGATAAAAACTGATGATAATACTCCAGTAGATGATTCCTTTCCTAATGAATACTTATTTGCAGTATCTGCTCACTCACCTTGGTATGCAGAGATTGCCAAATATATAGTTGCAGGGAAGCTACCATCACACCTGTCACACAGAGAAAAAAGAAGAATCATTCAACAAAGTGCTCGGTATAGCTGGAAAAGTGGATGTCTTTTTCATACAGGACTTGATCAGGAAATTCAGAGATGCATTAGAGAAGATGAGGCTTACGACATATTGAAGGCTTATCATGATGGCCCTTGTGGAGGGCATTTTGCTGATAAGAGAACAACACATAAAGTTCTTAGGATGGGTTATTACTGGCCCTCACTTTTTAAGGATGCAAAGAAATATGTTAGGGCCTATGATAGCTGTCAAAGAATGGACCAGCCTAATCATAGAGATGAAATGTCACTAAACCCCCAGGTAATACTTGAACCCTTTGAAAGATGGGCTCTAGATTTTATAGGACCCATCAATCCTCCATCCAATCAAAGAGTTTACATATTGGTTTGCATGGATTATATGACTAAATGGGTGGAAGCTAAGGCACTTGTTAGAGCTAATGAGGAATCTTTGTTAACCTTTATATTTGAAGAAATATTTGTTAGGTTTGGAGTTCCTAGAGAGCTAGTCACTGATGGAGGACCTCCTTTCAACTCCCATGGCTTTAAAGCTACACTTCAGAAATATCATATTAATCATAAAATGGCTACACCTTATCACCCCCAAGCCAATGGGTAGGTGGAAAGTACAAATAAAGTCATAGAAGCCATTTTAACAAAAACAGTAAAGGAGAATAGAAAGGATTTGTTTCAAAGGTTGCCTGAAGCATTATGGGCTTATAGAACTACCTGGAGGAATACTACAGGTTTTTCAGCTTATGAATTATTTTATGGTAAAATTGTTGTTTTTCCTATGGAATTTGAAATTAAAACCTTAAGGACTACTTTAGCTGTTAACCTTGACTTGACTGATGCACACACAGTAGGTTGCAGCAGCTTCAGGAATTGGATGAAAAGAGGTTGGATTCCATCCATCAAACAACTAGGATACAACAGCAAAGAACTAGGTGGCATGATAAAACCATTAAGCATAAGCAGTTCCAAAAAGGTAATTGGGCTCTATTGTATGACTCTTGCTT
The DNA here is from genome assembly GCA_000404065.3 of Pinus taeda. Taxonomy (NCBI): domain Eukaryota; kingdom Viridiplantae; phylum Streptophyta; class Pinopsida; order Pinales; family Pinaceae; genus Pinus; species Pinus taeda. Next base: position 55,771 of record APFE030765077.1, read on the forward strand.
TGAAAATTTTCAAGGAAAACTACAAACAAGGTGGCTGGGACCTTATGAGATAAATATTGTTTTTCCAAATGGTACAGTAAGGCTCCTGACAATTGATGACTCTAGAACACCATTGTTGGTAAATGGGTATCAGCTCCATTTGTACCAGCAACCTATTTCTAAAGAAGATTTTAAGGCCACTTGCATGGCAGATTCATATTATGTCTTTTTAGGGGAGATTGCTACCCCTCATCGTATTTAAATTTTGTATTATATATTTCTTAAAAGAATAGGATATTTTAACTAATAATCCCTGTCAAGGGTTGCCATGTTACAATTCATTATTTTGCAGGTCTTAGATTCGGAGGCTGGCTGAAAAGAACAATTCCGTTGCAAGAAGGATCAGATTTCAGTTTGGAAAACATTTCCATTTCACTTCAATTCATAATACATTCCCTCACAGCAACATTTTCTTATTTTTCCTTAAATAACAAATTTTTCCTATTTCTGAAACACCAAATTTACCCATTTTCTTCGTTTCTGAAACACCAACTTCTCCATTGTTGAAACACCAACCTTTTCCACCTTTCCCTAAAAACATCAATTTTCCATTTTTCCCAAGATTCAGGCATCAATTCCTCTCAAAAACGACCAATACATATTTTCATAAGAGAGAATCAGCCATTCATCCTGATAATTGTGTTCTTTCACTATCACCTCCTGTGAATATAGAAAACCTTTCATACAAATACCCTCATATTTTATAAACCCTTTTTCATAACCATTAGTGATCCATCAATGACGAGATTATATTGTCGGCACAACGATCGAAGGTAAAACGTGAGGTATTCGTGTTTATGTGTAAATATTAAACTGTAGTTAATGAGAAGATCCCGATATGATTGCCGAAATCGTCGTACATTCAAACTTATCATTTAGCCGCAGTTGGGGGGGGGGAATACCAAAATTTTGCAATTATTACCCGATATGTCAATCACCATCACAACTGTGTCTTGTCACCCCGTCTCTATTTTATTATGTCACAAACTCATTTGCAATATCTTACTTTGTTTCGGCTGCAATAACTCGGTTCTGTACTATGCATTTTGCTAAACCAGTAACGACGGGAGGCAATGCTATTCGAAATGAACCTGGTTCAACAACTCTATTGTAATTGTACCCAGAAGCATATCAAATCTTTCAGCAAGCAGGCTGGGAGGATTATTTCCGAAGGCTTCAAGGATTTGACTCTCAGCAAGTCCTAGAATTTACACGAAATTTAAGGGAAGGATACTCTACTGTTCAGGGAGTGCGAATTCCAGTAACAGAGGAGGATATAGCGCAAGTTTCAGGGTTACCAACTAATGGAATTCGTTGATTCAGTTGTAAACACCTCATTCTGAACACACACCAAGATTTTCTTTTACCAAGAGAGCAGGTCGAACAAAAAGGCAAGGGTGTTGCACTTTGTTCATTACCACCTCCATGGCCAAAGGTCACAGAGTTTTTCAAGCACTATTTCACCTGTGAGGGACGTTACCAGGTAGTGTACCAGTATGACTTTGTGTTGTTGAATCATTTAAGACATGGTCGTTTATTAAATATGCCATACTATCTGCTTGGGTGTCTAAAGAACATGTCACATTATTCCATGCATGCAAAGTACCCACTCCTATCCCTCACTCACCATCACCTGGTTCAACTTCTAATTCAGAGGGGCTTTGCCCTGCAAAATCCTCCTCTTCTTAACAACCCACCCCAGGAAGCCGCTAAAGTTCCTCAACCAGCAGCTGAAGACCCGTAGGAAGTTGCTGAAACTCCTCAACTAGCAATCGAAAATCCTCAAGAAACTGTTGAAACCTCTCGAACAACAGCTGAAACTCCCTAATTAGACGTTGAAAATCCTCAGCAGACCCCTGGAATCTCACAGCAAATTGAAAATCCTTCTATTCAACAGCAAGGGAGCATCTTTGATTCCTCAAAAATTCCACCACCCGCAATAGTAAATACACTTGACCCCTCCCCCGTATCTACTCCATCCCTTAACTTACCTGAATCATCCATTCCCACGGTCCATATCCCCAGTGATGATTCAGATGAAAATATCCCCATTGCCAACCTAAAAAGGAAAAGACAAGAAAAGGTTGCACCCTCACTAAAAAGACAAACAAGAGCCTCAATTAAAGAAGCTGCTACTACTGATGACCCTCCTACCCAAAGGAAAAATGTTCGTAAGAGGAAAACCACTATACTTCCCGCCTTCCTGCCTCGTAGACGAACGAGGACATCTTCTGAAGTAGCAACTAAGACCATCACCCCAAATCCCCCACCCATTATCCTGAAGCCTCATACCTCACCACATCCCTAAGGCCCTGAATCCTTCCCTTCCTCACCCTCGGGTACCGAAATGCAATTTGCTCAGGAAATTGTGACATCGTTCCTTTCAAAAGATGCAGCTACCCCACATGAACCAGTTGCTAATCTATCAAAAGTAGACACTCAAGACGATGTATAGCATGTAGCCGCTCCACAAGAACCAACTACAGACCTAACAGGTGTTACACAAGATCCACCTATTGAGGAACAAGAGATAGACGACCTAGATGTCGCTGCTCCACAAGAACCAGCTACCGACTTAACAGGTGTTACACAAGAACCACCTGTGAAGGAACACAAAGCATATGACCTAGAGGTAGCTGTTACACAAGAACCAACTACTAGTCCAGCAGGTTTTACACAAGAACCACCTGTTGAGGATGCAAATGATGAAGCTGCCACTGAACAACGATCCACCCATCCACTGGAACCTGCAACTACTACAGAAGGCCCGATTACTTTAGCCTCCATTCAAGAAGAAAATGAGTTTTTGAAATCTGAGATTGAGGTTTATAAGCATGAGTTGATCATGGCAACAGAAGCCCATGAAAGAGAACGCAATCTGTATATTTTAGCTCAGGTAGCATCTGCAGCTGAGAGAAGTGCAGAAAAGGATAGATATAATGAATATATGTGTGGCCAGTGTGGTGATCTCTATTCTCGAGTTGGTTATAAGATAATCAAAGTCCCACTGCCTGGACCCACCCATGCATCTACTCCTGTCATAGTTAAGAAGGAGCGCCCTGCTAATACACAAGAACCAGCAGGGCCTTCGAAGACCTCTGAAGAAGAAATGAAACCATAGGTACCCCAGCCTACCCCAGTTGTTAAATCTAAAAAACCAGCACCAAAGTCTTCGAAGGATGTGTTCACTCAGACTGAACCCCGGTGTGCAAGGACTGTCTTCATTCAGACTGAACCCCGGTGTGCAAGGACTTTCTTCACTCAGACCTTCAGTTTTCAGGAACAGAGGGATACATGGAAGAAAGTGTATGCCCTATCACAAGAAAAGGCATTACAAGAACATAAATCAGTGTGGCTAAATCATGTATATAGAAATTGGGAAGTCCTAGAACAGTCTTGTGCATAGCACAAGGAAAACAAAAAGCTAGAAACCAGACTGTTTCTTATCTTTGACCTGGTTCAAAGATTACTCGCCACTAGAAAGCCATCCTTCAACTATTTTGTGTTTTTAAGAGAACCCCTAGCATTCTTCCAAGTGAAAGCAATCAGAGATGGACGACCCCACGAGGTGTCTACACCTCAGCAGTTTATTGAAACTTTTGCACAAGCATCAATTAGTGAACAAAATTTGTTATGTGAACTCTATCTTCATAATGAGGCCATACCTGAAGATAAAAAGCTTAATTTGATTCCCCTTGTTGGTGACATTCATATTAGAGCCTTCATTTCTTTCCTAGCCAATCATCTTAACTGGAAAAATGCTTTCATGTCAGCAACACATAATGAAGAGAACTGCCTTCTCTGGATCTGAGTTGAGCCACAGAGTGTCGCTTCTTTTATTGCTGAACATCGACGGGTTTTACAAGAGCCAGGGATGACTGAGAATATTAGAGAACTACAGGCAACAGTCTTAAAGGACTGCCAACATTATGTCAAGACTAAGGGAACTCTGGCCATACAAGCAAATAATCTATTTTGGGAGCATTGTCCTAAGGAGAGGAGAGAATATCATCCTTTTAACCCTCCCAATGTTCAAACAGCAATATCAAGGTTACCTAATTATGTGAAATGCATGCAACAGTGTGCCCAAAACTGGTTGGGTTATCACTTCCACTTCCCTCTTCTTTTGCTGCCAGCACAACAATATAAGGCTCACTTCACGTTGTCCAAAAAGGAGGAGTTTGCAGCATGGCTGAGAATTCAGAATTCCCAAGGTTTCAGAAACATGGCTGACAGCACCTTCTATTCTTACTGCATAAGTAATTTGCACTGTACATCCCAGTATTCCGACTCAGACTCAGAGTAAAAATTACATGGGGACATGCAACCATTTCAGTTGGGGGGAATGTTAGGACCTCATTTTGTCTCTTTCTGACTATACATTTTGTTATAATGTCATCCTTTTCAACTCATATTTGAAAGTCCTTGTTAGTGTTTTGACTCAATTATTCCAAAGGTATGCAGTGATTCTTCTCATCACTATATGTTTAATTATTTAACATATAATCATGCTATCTTCATAGTTAATCTTTGAATTGTTAGTTGCTGAAACGGTTAACGAATGATGTGCAGTCCATGTTGTTGAAACTGCCCAGATTTGCAAGACTATTTTTGCGGTTGCTGAAACAGCAAGAACGACAAGCAAATCTCAACGCTGAAACAGTTGAGATTTATGTTCTAAATTTGACAGCGACAGATGAACCAGATCAATCAACGAGGAAGCTGTTACATTGGATGTAACGTCCATGATTTAAAGACAGTATTGCTGTAACAACATTTTGTTGACGGGAAACTAATTTCCCTATTTTTGTATAATGGGTTAAACATAATTTTGCAATCTAAATCTTTTGCAATAGATGTCTCCTCTTTATAAAGAGGATACATCTACATTAGAAGGGGGATGAACAGATTGTGAAAAGGCTGAGTTGAAGAGACATGACTAGAATCTTTTCTTTCTGTAACATGACATATCAATGGATGAATAAAACTCTTGTTCTGAACATCTTTTTCTAGTTCTCATCTCCTGGGGAATCTTGTGAGAAGGACAGGGCCCACCATCATCACAAGATTCATCCATTATATTTCTCTGCAGTTTGTTGAGTGTGTGTTTTATTCCTACCTTGTTAACAAGTACTGTTTTCTGGATATTATTTTACCTTTGCTGAAACTCTGTTCCTTTCTTAATTGATTGTTGCATTGGTTAAAGTTATTTCATGAGTGTCTCACTATTGATTAAGTTTACAGAGTGAATCGGCGAGCTAGATAAATAGAGGCAAGTGTTGAAGGTTCCTATCCTGGGGATAGGGTCCTGATTCTCTGTTACAGCATAGCCATTGTTTTCCTTTGCATATTTATTCCTTTATGTTGAATTATTCCTTGAATGAAATTAAGCATCTCTTAATAGATATCTGCAATAGAGTATATTTGTTGTAACACAAAGTGGAGCTTCAGTTATTAAAGCAAGGTGTGATTCGTTTGTACTACAACTTTTAGTGCTTTTAAGATTGAGTACATATAGTATGCAGTCACCTTTGAAATAACCAGACTTCCCTGGGTTGACAATTTATGTAGCACTTTAATCAGCAATTAAAGTGACCAATAGTGAGAGAAAAGGAGCTCCATGTAAATGTGTGAAGAAAGATATTTTTGTTTTTACAAGGATAAAAATCAAAATAGAAATGTTTTACTAGCCATGAAATTACTAAAAACACAACACATGGTTTTTCAAAACCCATGGAAAGAGCAAAGAAGCCATGGTTTTGAAAACAACATATGGTTTTGGAAATTGATCCAAATACTCTACATGGGTAAAAGGAATTTACTAGTACGGGTAAAATTGATTTACAAAGGAAGGTGAAAGATAAACAACAGATGGTTTGTTAAAACATTCACATGAATATGTCTAATTTTTAATTATGAATTTCATTCAAGAGTTTAATCAAAATATTTGGAAAAATATATTTATATTTTTCCAAAATATATTGTGACAATAATGAAATGATGAAAAACAAAAATGACAGACAGAAGGAAAATCTCTCAAATTTAAGAGGACGGTGGTTTCAGCATCAACAGTCATAAACAGAACACAATGAAATAATGAGACAACAAAACATTTCTGCCAGCAAAGCAACATCATAGCACACTTGGAGGACCAATCAGCGACTGAATTCCTAAAAGATAGTGCCAAAACTCAATTGACTATATTATTAGCAATTTAATCTATTTTTTAATTTTTGTAATAAATCCTTAATTATCTTTCAATATATTTATTTTTGTAAATAATTGTATAAATACTTTATCAATTGAAAAGTAATAAGTGTTGGTAATTGTGGATTATTATTGTTTTGTACTTAAACAAAAGACTATTTTAGTTTCCAGAATATCAGTGGACCTTTTTAGTAATAAAGGAAGTTATTCACAGGATCCTTGCGTTGTTTGGTGAAGTGCATCTAATGTCCATTGTTAATTTTCTCTATCTTTCATGCTTATGCGTTCTTATTCTTAATTGTTAAACAGAAAGTGTAAGTACATAATTTGTTTCTCACTACTCTCTACTCAGTTCAGTGTTAACAATTCTTAATGTTTCTCAACTGATATTAAGTAAAGGAATTCTTCACTACTCTTTTACTTTATTGAATCTTTTCTTTTCTTCTTTCCATATCATTTAGATTCAAGAATCCAACAAATGGGCTACCTTTCCCTATGAACACTTCCCTTAAAAATTTGTTTTAGATCCATAATTAAAAATATTACTCCATAGCCCAATGGTGATCTCACCAATTTATCAACCAACCCGGCATTTAAAACAACCAAGTAAACACCTTAATAACTAGCCTAAAATACTTAATTAAAACAAAGTTAAATTTGATAGAGAGACCTCTCTCAAGCTGGTAGGGCTAGATCCCAGCTTCCAAAGTGGTTGGTAGTTATCTCTGGGATTTTCTTTTTCAACCTCGGAAACTACAGAGTGATAACAAAATCTATAAAAGACTCTCTAAGGAAGATGGAATAGCCTCATACTTCATGAGGATATCAAAAATTTGTGATCAAATACAAGAACTAGGAGAAGTTATGTCTAATAGAGATATGACCACAGTGGTACTAAATGCACTACCGAAAGAGTGGGCTAACTTTACTTCAAGTCTATATGGGAAGAAAGAGAATACTCCATTTCAAGATCTATGGTCACTTTGTAAAATTGAAGAAACCACACTAAAGGCAAAGATTGATGTTGGACCATGTGAGAAGAAGCAAGCATATGTTGCAATAACAAGAACAAAGGGAACATTTGGAAAGTTTGGTCCTCCAAAGAAAAGGAAGAACATGGATAAGATAAGATGTTATGAGTGTCATGGACTTGGGAACTATAGAAGAGATTGTCCTAATTTTAGTAAGGACAAGAGGAATAAGGAAGAGTCACACATTATTGAAGAAGTAAAAGATCTCAACTATGTCAGAGATGATCTTCTTCTCTAGAAGGCACTTTCAACTTGTAAATTATAGATAGGGTGCAATTTAAATATGATATGATGCATCATATTAGAAAATAACATGATAGAAGTATTAGAAGTAAGAGATCATGACATGAGAAGCAAAAAGTATGTCTGGTACAAATATCATTGATTACACAAAATAGGAAGCTCTTAGGAAAATTCATTGATACTTATAAAAGGAAGCAAAGGTTAGCATCGAATGAGACCATCATAGTTAGTAAAGAAAACGTCTATTAGGTGAGGATATGAAACATCCTCAAGTTTCTCTAATGGAATTCTTATCAAAGGATTCACCGATTTAGAAATAAAATCAAGGTTGTCATCGGGAATTCTAACTCTCGGGATTCAAGGAATGATGGTATGATGACATAACAGGAAAGAATGCATGAATGATAAATCCCTTTCGAATGAAGCTACTACAGGAAGTTTGGATGACCAAACTAAATATGAGGTATGTATGCTTGAATAGATTATCATGTCATATGGTTGAAAATAGTATAGATCACTATTTCCATCCTAGGAAATATGATCAAGAAAAGAAAGGATCTCCTCATCCGAAAGATTGCAACAAAATCATAAGTCACACTAGATGAAATCAACATAATATATTCTCATATGAATCATGAGGAAGCTATCTACAATCAAGGAACTCTAATTGAAATTTCTTAGGAATGAAATGTGTGATAAAAGAAAGGAAGATATCGAGATAATATGAAATGAAGGAAAAGGCATTCAACATCCAAAGTCCAAGAAGATTTGACTAGAATATCTCCCGGAAATATATGAAGACTCTGACGGAAGTCAGAAAAAGATAGAGACCCTTAACAATGGATATCAATGGGAGATATGTCGATCTACATGCAGGATGTTGATACTTACAAGAAGATGTAATGGTGAAAGACCATCACAAAGGTAATTTTTTATTTAAAGTGTTCATTGATTATTTTTTAACTAACATCTGGTTGGGCTTATGTAGGACTGTCAAAGGGAAGGCCTATGAATGACTTCCAAACAAATAATATAAAACTATGTAATGTCCTTTTGAAAAATATGGCATAAAAGCATAATGACATCATAATGACATGAAACAAAGCCAAATGGAAAAGTTGATGGATCACTTTATGATGAGTTGAGGACATGACTAATGCATGGATAAAAGTGATGGATGATCCATGCCCTATGTAGAAGTTTCCAAATCTGAAGACTCCTTAACGAAGAAAAAATTCATGACATCAAAGGAAGGAGCTCTTCAAGTAGCTAGTTGTTCCAAAATCTCCACATGAGGACTTGCGATAGGTCCCTGGTTAAGAGGGAGCCTAAGAATAAGTTTCTTACTTGGAAGAAACTTGGAAAATTCCTAAGAAGCAAGCTTAGGTACATTCCACTGTGATAGGAATGAATACATTCCTTTGATGGAATAAAACCTCTTGGTTTAAAAAGGGAGAGATATACATGGTGTTATGATCTTCACCTGGAAAGAAAGAATGGAGGATTGTCTAATCAGTTTGCATCTAATACTCTTTGAGGATGAGATAGGGCATCCAACCATAAGAGTAGTTGTGGAGGACCAATATTATTTGTGGGACTGGGAAGTCTAAGAAAAGAATATTCCTTATGGAGTTTATCTTGAGTGAACTCGAGTGGGGTATGCTTATTGGGACAAGATCCCCTAGGGTCAATTTTGTAATAGTTTTTTTTATTTTTGTAAATTCTTTGAATTTTGAGGAGTGGAGCGCGAAGTTCGTTATGAGTTAAAGGGACTTTAGGAAGGTCAAAACCCATTAGTTTGTTAGGAATCAAGTTATCTTATGACCCGCCCATGGTTCGCAGACCATGGTATTGTAATGGAAGAAGGTATAAAAAGGAGTCATAGAGAGTCATAGGGGATATCTATCCATTGAATATCTATGTATGAGCAAGTGATCTAAGTCAAAAGAGTTTGTTTTCTGTACTTAGGTGAAGGGGAAGGCTCCTATAGCTGTGTGCATAGAGACCTTGGTAAGTCCGTAACTGAGTGTGCGAGCCACTGCAGTTGTGTGCGCAAGGAAGAAAGAGTCTGTAATAGAATATTTGAATATAATAAAACTATATTGGATCAATATCTGCGTACTGTGCGTTTATGTTTGCTTCTGCAATTACTATGTATTCTCTCTATTTACTAGATTTATCATAAGAAACACTTAATGGATATGTGAAAGTGGTAGATGTGTTACTTTACTTGATGTTATGAATGTTTAAAGCAATCGACACAGGGTTAGAATCTGTTATCTGTAAGTTATTGTAATTCCCATGGTTTAAGGATTAGGGTTCGCGAAGGTCTGAATAAAACCCTAGAAGTAACCCATCACATACAACTCTGGATGCAAAAACCTGGTTCTGCCATCTCCCAATACTACCTTGGGTGAGACTACATCCTGCACTATGCAGGTTGTTGACAAAAGGGCTGGTAGTGTAGGGTTTTGTTGGTTTGGGTAGCTAACTCTGAACTTGGGTCTAGACCCCCTCGAGCCAAAAAATGGTTTTGTTGCCAAGACCAAGATCTATCTGAGGAATGTGTGATGTTGAATAAATGGTTCCCAACTAAGAAGGAGATCAAGAAGTGGATAAATCAGAAGTTGCGTGAATTTCTAGCCCAAGAAAACAAGAATCCACGCCTATCGAAGGAAGAATGGTTGAATAGATACCTATATACAGATGAGCATGACATTTTATTTTTCTCCTTTTCGTGCAAATTACGTGAATGCTTATCTAAATTAGCGGATAGACAAGGTACATGGAAGTTGGATAACCCTATTTTGTGGAGTCTAGAATTGGTGAAGCACCTGGAAGCTTCAGAAAACAAGATTGTGAGGGTTGTTGATTACTGGATCGATAGCATTTTGGGTGGTTTCATTATTGAGTTCACGATTGATACATTTGTTAGTTATAGCGAATCTAAACACCAGTTTTTCAAAGGAAAAAGAGGTAAGTATCTAAAGTCCCTAAAAACTTGGATTAAAATGCTATTGTGTGAGAAAAGGATTATGCCATTCAATTAATGTTTGGAAGAGATTTATTGGGAACTACGTGAAGTGGAAATTCGTTCATAAGATATCTAGATTAAGGTGTTGAGTACATCCCTCTCTTGGGAGCGACAAATAGTGACGAAGAAAGTAGTATTCTGAAAACACCTCAAGGTGCATTGTAGATGGTAAATCTAGGTATCGCGGGAATACCATATCCATCCACTCCACTTCCGCCATCACCTCTACCTCACACACCTACACCTACACCTCCACTTCCACCTCCACTTCCACTATTTAACATGGAAAATGCTATGAAGATGCCCATATTCAAGGTTATGGGAACAGAAGACCCTGAACAGTTTTGGTTTGTAGCAGATGTTGTGTGGAAGTCACAGCAGATTACAGAAAATGACCTGAAGAAAGTGTAGCTAGTCACAACCTTGCAAGATAGAGCGTTGAGTTGGTACATTAAGTATTGTTTAACTCATCCAAATGTGACACTAAAGGAAACAAAGGAAATGCTAAATAATGAATTAAAGAAGTCTAAGTCACAAGCCTAGTTAGTGATAGAGGTCCAAGAGATCCAACAGAAAGTGAATGAGTTTGCATGGGACTTTGATCAGAGGTTGAATTTTCTACTCCATGAGGCTAACATGCAGATCATGGACAACCAACATAAGGATTGGTACATTGCTTCACTACTACCCCATTCGAGATTACCACTGTCACAACATAAGATTCGAATGTAGCTTGTGGCGCTAGAGATTGCTATGAAACTGTAAGCCTTACCTATTCAGGATACAAATCTGGGAGTACAACAGATTCAGTCATAGTTGGCTAGCCTGTTTATGGAATTGCAGAGCCTAGAAAAGTTAAAAGAAGTCCAGAATGAGGTCCATGCAGAAGTATGGTGTTTGAAACATAAGGGCCATAATCACAACAAGGACCATGTCTCGATGTATCATAATTACCTTGTTGGGGGGGGATTTGTCCTCCTGAAGCTAGAAAACACCATTGGGTCAAGTACAGGAGTGGTACCACCATGCCTTATTTGTCACGTTACAAGAAAACACATGAAAGAAAATTATCATTCACTGCAGAATTTTTTGTAGACTCCCCAGTAGTTGTTTTGGAATTTTTGTAAGTCTATGGGTCATGATAATCGCAACTACCGGTGTTATGAATTGATGATGGATAGAACACCAACATATAGAGTAAAGATGCAGGCTCGTCCTTGGGATCAAGGCGCAACTGCAGCACATGGAGAGTTTTAGGGATGAGGAAAAGGAAGAGGAGGAGGAGCTAGAAGAGGTCGTGGCTAGATCATTTGTTACAATTTTGTAGAACTAGGTCACTTTGCACGAGATTGTCAAAATCCAACGCACCCCTCATGTCAATATTTTTGACAGTTTGATCATGTCATAGAAGATTTTCCTGTACTCGTTGTGAAGACGCAATAAAAGAAGACCCAAACTCAGAAACCTACTTATAACATCTAGATGATGAGATCACAACCACATGAAGAGGTTACTAGTGTTAATATCATCACACAAAGTGGAATAACTACCAAGGAGGATAAGGGGAAACAACCAGAGGAAAATGTATGGGTTCACATAGCTACTGACAAGGAGGCTGGATTCAATGTGAATAAAGTAAAGGAAACATTTATGGAGGAAAAAGGGAGCTTCGCGGATGCAAGAGCTTCTACATCAAGGACTCAAAGTATGTACACAGAGAAACCTGAAGGAGTCGATACCGCACATGAAACAGATCCATCATTCTTGGCATCTTTCTTATAGACCTTATTGAAGCTCCCGAGGGACCAAAAAGTAGTAGAGGGACTACAAGATTTGATAGATAACTGCAATGGAAAGAATAAGCCACTGTCGGAACAACATGTGGTACATATGGTGGACAAAAGTAAGAAAAGGATTGGTCGTGAAATGAGATTCACTGCCCAGATTGGAGAATTTGAAATGGACCAGGTAATCCTTGATTTGGATTCTAATTAAATGTTCTGTGGAAGAAAATCTAGGAAAGAATGGGAAGGCCAATGCTACAATGGTCCCTGATCTAGCTGAGAATGGCGAATTAGCAAAAGATTATTCCTATGGGGTGCCTACATTGGGTAACTGTGCATATTTAAGGGGCACGTGCCATAGCTGATTTTGAAGTGATCAAAATAGTGGATGAAAGTAACCCATATCCAATGTTGCTTGGAATTGATTGGGAATTTTATATGAACGTAGTCATCAACCTTAAGAAGGGTAGTATGACATTTGAAAAGAAGGAACTAAGGGTTATTGCTCCATTGGATCTAGCTGAAGGTGCACAATATACTAAATGAGTCTGCAACTATTATGAGGAAGATGATATTGAGAAAATCTATGAGCTTATTGCAAGAGATGAAGATTGGATCAACCCTATGGAAAATGGGTGAATTGCGTGGGAGAAGAACAGCTCATGCAATTCATATTCAGATGAGGAGATTGAACACTAGCAAAACAGGTTGCATGAGGTATCATCGTTGCAATGCAACAGGATTACAAAGTCACTCTGATGTATATCCACTGAGGTGTGCAACTTACTGTATTAGGATGGTTTAGAAGATGTAAATTTATTTCTGGATAAATTTGAAAGGGATGTACTGGAGGAACATCAGTTTCAGGCATTAGACATCACGCTGAGAGCTATGCCTGGTAGATGGTGGGGTACACATAAGAACAACTTTGCATATTGGAAGTAATATCGACGGATGATGAAGCTGTAGTTTGGGTATGCCAATACTCGCATTGTGAAAAAATATACTGGAAGGGGTGATTTGCATGAGCATTTGGCTTGATGGATGAAAGCATGGGGAGAAGAAGCACAACCATAATAGGTTCATGTATTCTTCCATACTTTTGATACGATTCCAATGAACTGGTATCTGGAGATGGAGTTGTGACATGGAACCGCACAATGGGATGTTATGAAGGAAAGCTTCATGTTAAATTTCAACTTTGAAGATGGATTTGAGTGTATTGATGAAGCATTACAAGAGAACAAAGCTGAAATATTTTGAATTCCTGAATAACCTCTTGTGTGGGTACAACCGAACTGGATTACACAATTATGCCATGTGCTCGAATGCTATAATGTGACCACCGAGGAAGGTGAAGAATACCCTAGGAACATCAATATTCCTGAGTCAAAAGGACAGTGCGAAGTCGTTGGGCCTCAGGCAGAAGTCCCTGATATCTCAAAGACCTTGAATACTAGCAGGTGAATATTGGGTTGGAAGCGCAACCAAAGTTCACAAGCATCAAAGACTATTGGGATGAATATACAATGGACAAAGTCACAGAGTTATTGCAGAAGTATCAAGACTTGTTTCCCACTAAGTTCTTTGATCTGAAAGGGATAATAGGGGATCTGGGTGTCATGAAGAATACTCTAAAGCTGAACGCGAAGCCAGTGAAGCAGCACCCCTACCGGTTGAATCCTAGGTACAACGAAAAAGTGCGCGAAGAGTTAGATAAGATGCTTGCCACTAAAATTATTGAAGTTGTCAAAGAATCAGACTGGGACAATCCTATGGTGGTTCTGGAAAAGAATACGAAGGGTGAAATTTAGATCTGCGTAGATGTAAGAAAGTTGAATGACGCTTGTGTCCATGATCCTTTTCCTACACCATTAGCAGATGAAGTATTGGAGAACGTTGGAGGTCAGGAAGCCTATTCATTTACTAATGGGTTCTCAGGGTACCATCAGATCAAGATCACACCAGAGGATAGGACTAAGAGGACCTTCGCTACTGAATGGGGTTGTTTTCAGTATACAGTTATGCCTTTCGGTCTTAAAAATGCCTATGCAATATTCTCTAGTGTGGTAGTTGCAACTTTCAAAGAATTTATTTATAAGTTTTTGAAGGTTTATTTTGAAGATTAGACAGTGTTTGGATTAGTAAAGAGACATGTTTCCAGTCTTTGCCTCATGTTGGATACTTGTCGAAAGTATCAGATATCCCTTAATATGAAGAAATTCATATTTTTCATACCGTATGGGATATTTTTAGGCCATGTAGTATGCAAGCAGGCGTTGATGGTAGACCCTGCAAAAATTGCAGTGATTATCAATTTCGAGCCTCCAAAGAATGTCAAAAAACTTCACACGATGTTGGGCCATACAGGATATTATTGGAAGTTTATCAAAGCATATGCACAGATCACTATGCCCATGGAAAAATTGTTGAAAAAGGATGCGATGTTTTACTGGGATAAGGATTGTGAAAAGAGTTTGGATGTCTTAAAGGAAAAAATGGTTACAACACCTATTCTAGTGTTCCCCAACTAGAAGAAGAAATTCCACATACATGTGAACCATCCTGCATAGCACTAGCAATTTTTCTAACTTAGCAAGGTGGAGGTGATACCGACCATCCGATAGCATTTACGGGTAGGTAGTTATCGAAGGCAGAAAAGAATTATTCAACCACAGAGCTTGAAGGATTAGCAATGGTGTATGCACTTTAGAAGTTTAAGCACTATTTGTTGGGTTCGCACTTCAAGATGTACACATACCATTCTGCTTTAAAATACCTGGTCAACAAGCCTATGTTGGGAGCCAAAATCTGTATATGGTTGCTACTCTTTCAATAATATGACTTCGAAGTAATTGTGAATCCAGGGTGACTGAGTGTTGGACCAGATCAGCTCTTGTGTATTGAGAATGGTGATGAACCTACAAATTTGGAGGAAGGATTGCCTGATGTGCATCTCTTTGTTGTACGCGTTGCTGATGACCATTTCACATACATAATCCAATTATTTTCTATAGGTATAGCTCCTGAAGGGTATATGAAACAACAAAAGAAAAAATTGGTGGTATGGGATGTATATTTCTCTGTTGTCGCAAGGCACTTATATAAAATGGGATCTAATGAAATATTGTGTAGGTATGTCAAGGAGTATGAACGAAAAAGTATCCTCACTGAATCACATGAAGGAGTTGCAAGAGGACATTATGCGGGAAAAGAAACTGCATAAAAGATCCTACGAGCAGGACTATGGTTGTCAACTGTGAATAAGGATTACAATGCTTATTTTAGGGCATGTGATGTCTATCATCGAATGGGGATGTCGTTGAGAAAAGATGAGTTTCCTATGAACCAAAAAATATCATTACATGTGTTTGATAAGTGGGAAATAGAATTTGTGGGACTAATTCAGCCATTGGGAAAGAAGACAGGCACCACATACATCATTACAGCAACCAAATATTTAACCAGGTGTGTTGAGGCGCAACCTATAAAGGATTGTAGAATGGCCACAACTACGAGATTCATTTTTTAATTCATTTTGTCTAGATATGGCTGCCTTAAGATCTTAATGAGCGATACTGGTTCGCACTTCTTGAATGAAACCGTTGCAGCTTTGACTAAGGAAATTCAAATGTATCACTAGAAAAGTATGCCATATCATCCTCAAGAAAATGGCACAGTGGAAACTTTTAACAAAATTCTGGAGAATGCCTTAACAAAGATCTATAATGCAAAGAGGAATGATTGGGATGTGTGCATACGAGTTGTTCTATGGGTGTATAGAACTACCTGCAAAAATTTGATTAGACAAACATCGTTCATACTAGTTTATGGACAAGAAGTTGTAATGTTGATGGAGTATATCATGCCAAGTTTGAGAATTTTTGTAGTTACATACATGGCCAATCGAGATGCCATGGATTCACACCTCACAGAGCTAGTTGCATTGGAGGAAGATCTCTTCTTAGCAAGTTTTCATTAGTAGGTGCAAAAGGATTGCAAAAAGGCATGGCATGATCACCATATTAAACAACACACCCTGAACAATGGAGATTTGGTCTTACTGTATGACAATATGTTCACGAAGTTTTTGGGAAAGTTCCAAATGCATTGGCTAGGGCCATACATTGTGAAGGAGATTAAAGATAGAGGTGTAATTCAGCTCGCGAAGCTGAATGGGGAGTTCTTTCTAGGAAAGGTCAATGTGAGTCGGTTAAAGTTGTATAGGGTTGATTCTACCCCTGTGCAATGACTATATGGTGGTGGGATAGTATTAGTACTCTAGGTAGCTGCAAGAGAGTACAAAACTAAAAACTACACTACCAAATGGATCGTTTGGCAAAGTGGATGGGTTGCACAATGAATCGAGGGAAGGCGCAAAGGAGAGTTGCGCTAGCACGGGAGATCCCGTGCATTCTAGCAAAATGTGACTATTGGAAGAACTGTAGTTGATTAGATGGCGATTTTTCCATTAAAAGGAGCATGGGGGAGAATTTAAGATGCATATCTTTGAAAATATATTGCCAAAAATGCATTAATGACCTGGATTTGGAGGGAATGAAAGGATTTGAATTCAAATTGAGTTATAAATATGGCATGTCGCTCCACATTTGAACACTTTTCTTCCTCAGAATTGGCCTTAAGCTTTTGCGCTTTCGTTTGCACCAAGGGAAGTGTTGTATTTCTGCCAAGGATTGGGAAAGATTTAAAGGAGAAACACAGTCGGCATTCACAAATTTAACTAACTAACACTGCAAAATATTCATTGAGAGAATGATGGCAACTTGCTCTGAACCAGAACAACCTGCACCTACTATTGTGCCTACTACAATGCCTAGGTCGTCGAGGCCTAAACCATCCATGGCAAGAGATAGGAAGCAGAAGAAGCCCCAGCGGACACTAGTGATGCAATCACTACAGAAAAATCTGACAGAAGTCAGCTAGAAGGGAAAGATGGGTAGGTCCAAACAGCGGACGAAGCCCCTAGACCTGGATGAGGAAGAATTGCATGGAGGAATAGAGGCGATTGATGCAGAGCAAGTTGAGTCAATAACTCGGCTATTGCCATATATACCACCAAGGAAAGCCATGGATAAAGTGCCCAAAGATCTGGACACAGTGAACTTCATGGTCTCTACAACTTTGCTACAAGAGAATGTGCCAGTTGAGGGAAATTTGTCGTCCTGGATACCATATTTAAAAATGTAGGATTGGGATTTGGGGGACCATGTGAAGTTCATGTGGCTGTAACCAAGCAAATACCTGAAGAAGGTATATTATGAAGAATCAGAGGTCACCCGATTAGAGCTAATGAAGTGGGCATTTGGATTTGAGCATGTGGGGCTCTTAAACATGTTGTGGGTGCCACACTTTAGTCGTAACACTATCAACACAGTATGTGTACGTCAAAGTTTGACGCTAGTGCATGACGGATGCCTCTAGCTGGGAGGGCCCATCCCGATCACTAATATGCTAATCCATAGGATAAATTTGTTTCCTTTCCAAGGAGTGGACCTTGCGGAGGCATTTGTAGGAAAATCGTAGGAGAAAAATTTGGTGGACCAAATGAAGAGTGATTTTGGTCTGGTGAAGAACTCTCGTGGATATTCCATTCATTCAATCTCAGATGGCGTGGTGCATTTTTTTGCACAAATTTTGGCCAAAACCATCTTGCAGAAGTGTCGCACAGATGAAGTACCAACACCAGTAGTCTCTTTGGTTTCGCTATACGCCAAAGGAGTCTAGTACAACTGGCCTCAATACTTGTGTCATGAATTTTTAGAAGACTGCAGAGAGGCCTAGGATGAGGGCAAGGCATTCCACTACATGTGGTTGTTATTTATGATTGCATTGGTGGCATGGAGGATGCTAGAAGAAAGTTAGTTCCCTCAGCATGATTCATATCTACCTGAGGTTGCGAAGTTCGCTTCGATATGGGTGACTAAATACCTCAAGCGTGTCACGTATATGAAGATATTTTGGGTGTTATTTGAGTCAAAACTGAGAATGGTGATTAACCAGCGACAAGGGTTATCACCAAGTTTGCACACACAGTACATCAACTTTGCATTTTTAAAGGTAGATTTCATAATCTTCACGTCTGCTCGAAGAAGAAAGCCATCAGTCGTTGAGGACGATATTTGAGGGGTTATTAGTAAGTGGCCAAGTGACTAGCTCACCCCTTCTGATGCCGAGACAAGTACCAGTAAGACTGCTAAAGGTGCAATAGTGCAGACTATAGCTATGACCATAGCAACAAAGGAAAAGAAGAAGGAAGCATAGAAGGCTTCTGCAAAAGAAAAGATCACGAACAGAAAGAAAATGCTACAAAGGAGAAAGAGGCAACCAAAGAAAGGGTCTCTTCCAAAGAGACCAATGCGCCAAAGGAGAAGACTACCACTATGTCATAGGCCACCATTGACCTCGGTGAGTTAGAAACAAAGCACACCAATGTGGAGAGTGAGATAGAGGGACCAACCTCATTCAAGCAAGTGTGGGATAGGTGAGCCTGAAGCAAGCAAGCCTGAAACAAGTGAGTGGGCCAGCCATAACAGCGGAGCTCACTATGGATCTCTGCATAGTGCATTTACCGGAAGGGTCCCTCCACATCAAGGAACCAACAGACAAGGCGCACCTCTTACAAATGAAGGACTTGAATCAGAACTTGGTGGCACTTCCTATTTAGACAGTGCACGAGCTGCATCAAGGGGTTTTCGATGAGCTCAGAGTTTGGGAACAACACACACTGTTGTTTTATCAATGAAGTCAAAACCAACAATCAACATATGTCTGAGGAAAAGGTGTAGGCCCTCAAGGAAATGGAAGAAGTAATGGTGCGAAGGTAGCAGCTAAAAGAAGAAATAATGCAGGCCTGTAGTGAGCTTCCTGAGCTCCAAATTTCAGTAGATGTGGCCTTTGCAGAAAAGATTCAGAAGCTAGTTTTCACAATAAAGGAGTCGAAGGAGGAAATTGGAAATGTTAGATTTGAGCTGCAGTTGCAGATATCTGAACTCCAACTTAAGCTGTAGCCAACCACTCCTCCAGAAGTCAGAGAGAAGCGCGAGGCTGCTATTAAAGAAGAAATGGCTACCTTAGAAGCTACAGTCAAGGGTTGCACCCAGTTGTTCAAACAATCCATGGAATTGTAGACATTGCTACTGATGAGCCTCATCATTGGGTAATTATATGGGCCTTAATTCACCTCCTAGCTAGTCAAATCCACTCTTCTCACAATTTATTACATGATTTGATTATATTTTGTGTAATGAGATGAGTTAAAGTGAGATATTATGCCTGGTGGACTAATATGCATTGAATGTAGGTTTGGAAGAGAATATCAGGGAATTTTGGCGAGACTAAGGCTTGAAACGTGAATGGGACAAGGGAGAGAGATTTTAGGAGGTAAATCCTCCTCATTTACTCCTCCCCCATTCGAATATTCCTCCATTAATCACACCAGCTCAGAGTGCAATCAACCAAGTCATGAAGATCAAAAGGTAGTTGAGCAAGTAATAGACAAAGAGTTAGTTCATCACGAGTTTGGGATTTGAGTCTCCCTAAATTTAAGGAATTCGTTGGGGACTTCAGTTTTATAAGTAGAGATGCCTAAATCCTCATTAGCATTTGAATTTTTGTTGTAAAAACAATAGTTATTTTTGAGCTCCAGACTTGTGGAAGACATTGATGTAATTTTATGTTTTGATAATGAAAAT
The DNA here is from genome assembly GCA_000404065.3 of Pinus taeda. Classification (NCBI taxonomy): domain Eukaryota; kingdom Viridiplantae; phylum Streptophyta; class Pinopsida; order Pinales; family Pinaceae; genus Pinus; species Pinus taeda. The sequence goes on from APFE030765077.1 coordinate 75,821, forward strand.
GACCTTTTTATTAATCCAGCGCTTAGTCAACTCAGAGGACTGAATTTCTTGGGTTAGGGCCCAACCCTAGCAGTAAAGGCTCCTCTTCTTATATCTTTATGCTTGCCTTAGTTTCATAGGTTCATGGTTAAATTGTCTCAAGTATTTCATTGCAAGTATTGTGGATTTGATTAGTTGTTTATTAGTTTGCTTCCATTTGTGATTTACTTCAGTAGCAAGTTAGAAGGGATAAAAGGAGAACCACAAAGCTGTCAATAGGTGTCTTGGCCTCACCTCTTCCCTCAGGGATCATGATTTGAGGAAACGACCCTTATGCAGCCCCAAAAAGACAGATTCCCATTTTCTCATAAGATTTAGAGTTTACTATATTTGAACTAGCATTTGATCATTTTTTACAAGTGTATTATTTAATTACCATCTCTTCCATCTTCAATCTTACAGTAGATCTCATCCATGATTCCATTTTATTCTTCCTCATGCATGAAGTAGACAGCTAGTTCATTAAATTCTACTTTTCTAGCTTGTTACAATTCTCCTTGTTTACATGACTTTTTGGCAATTATAGATGTTTGATGCAGAGCAGGTGCTTTAGAAATCTAAAGAGATCTCATAGAAGGCAACCACCTTCCAACTTCATCCATCCATAATCAATCCTTTCTTTCACCAACATCTTCACCAATATCATCATTTTACATAGAAATTCCTCCAAGCATGTTGAGCAAATCCAACCATCTCCTAACCTTGGTTTTGAGTTCTGAGTGATCCTAGGAATTTTCTCACTCCATTCCACCCATCCACCACCTTCCCTAAGCCTTCCATCACCTCAAGCAACCATATTTTTTTCTCTCGATTGTATCCTGTAGAAATACAGGGAATTCTATAGGTTTCTAGTACATCCTATAGGTTTTCCTATATTGGCCTGTTTTGAGGCTGAATTGAGGGAAAACCTCTAAGAAGCCACACCAGGTCACCCAAGGGTCTCCCATACCTTCCAACCATCTCCTAAACCTCCCAACTATCCGCCAACATCACTAAGCCACCTGCCACATCACCAAAAGAGATTAGGGTTTACACTTGATTTCTAGAAAAAGAATAAAAAGAACAAAACAGATTTATTTCAGTCCTTTACATGCAATGTAGTGATGTTTGATGTCTTGAATTTCCATGCTTCGGATAGTATCATTTCATACATGTTAGCTTGGCATTCTTGTAAAGCATAGTTTCTCAGCAATTAGTTAGAGAATGGTGTGTTTTTAGCATAGGATTTTAGTCATTTTCCTTATTTGCAGTAGACAAGATTTCTCCTAGAGTGGATTTCTCTTTCTTTCATCAGCAATCAAGCTTCTTCTAAATCCATAGAAGTCTCGCTTGAAAACCCTAGTGATCTCTTGCCAGCTGAATAGTGACAAAAGGCAGAACCAACACTTTTACCTATGTATACAGCACTGTCACCTCCAAGTTTGTATGAACCCCGAGTTGATAAAGTAAAGCTAGTAGCTCCAAGAGTTGCAACATTCTTTCTGCAATACTAGTGCTCATCACTTTTGGGTGTCATTGTCGTGGAGGCGTCTAAGTAATATGTGATTACTGCTTTCTTTCTTCTATTTCTTTCTTCTAATATTCTACTATTAGTTTCATTTTTGCAAAATCAATTTCGTTGCTTCCTTTTTCATTCTGCATTCTTTGCTTTCCTTTCCATTATGCAAGAAATATTTCAATTAATTAGTTAATTTTTTCACTCAGACAGTATTTTACATTCAGTCTGCAATTCCAATTCTGCAATTATTTTCAAGTTAAAAAAAAAAAAACAAAAAAAAAAAATTTCATGCCTCGTAGGAATAGGGATAACTTAGAGAAATTTTTACTGAATACCCCCACTGCTTCAAATAGCTAACCTTCCCTCTTCTTCAGTAGTTGTGAACTAGAGGAACCCTTAGGTGAGCAACCAGACATATTTGAAGAACCTACAGGGGAAGAATAAGAAGGAGAACCCATTCCTACTAAACCTATGGCTGAAAACAGAAATGACAGAGGAAATAGAGAAAGACTTGAGGGTGCCTTCCCCATCAGGGAAACTAGTTGGGATACTAAGATGAAAAATATAAGCCCTTCTGCCCTTCCACATTTCCATTGCCTAACCATAGAATACCCAGACACTTTCTTATTTGAGTTTTCCGTCATATGCCAAACCTATGACTATACAAATGATGAGTAGAAGTTGAAACTATTTCCATCCACTCTTAAGGATGCAACTTTGTGCTGGTTCATGGGTTGACCTGGAGATATCATCACAACTTGGTCTCAGATGTAGCAAGCCTTCAACAGAAAGTATTTGGAGTACTCTAGGTTTAAAGACACTAAAGAGGAAATTTTTAGGATGACCTTAGGCAATGATGAATCCCTAGAGTATTATGAAGAAAGATTCCAACATAGCTACAAAAGGGCCAGGTGCACACTTGACCCTGAGTTACTGAATTTGGTCCTACTTAGAGTAGTAAGGGTAGACCTTCTGGATACTCTACACTTGTTAGCAAGAGGGGATATCTACCAGTTACCCTATGAGGATATCAAGACTGTCTTTAGAAACCATTCTAGGGCAGCCAGGAAAAAGGGTAGGGGTAGTCAACCTATGGTCAGTCCATCCTCTTCCAATTCATCCATCAAGGGTGAAATTGGAAATATGCTGGAGGATTTCAAAAGTGAGATGTTGCAAACCATTTCCCTATAGATGGAAACTATGCACATTAAGAGAAAGCAGGAGGAAGCGGAGAGATCCTTGGCCATTTTTTGTCCTAGATGCACCAGGAAGCACCATAGGAATGAATGTCCATTGAATTCTATTGAATTTTCTCATTTTGTGAAGAAAACCACTCCACTGATAAGTTCCCCTCTTTTCCTGGACTCAAAGTTGTATATCAAGGAGCTGAAGGGGTCACTGAGCAGTTCTGCTACATAAACCAAAGGAGACCTCATGGGCGTAGGCCATACCAGCAGGGCATGCATGGGTCATCCCATGCATATTACAACCCCAACTAGACCACATCCATACCTCCTTAGGGGCCCCCTGCTCATCCTTCCTAGTCTACACCTTCCCCTTGGTCCTTTGCACCTCAGTATCATTCCTAGCCAGCCAACTAGCCATTTCAACCATATGCTCCACCAAAACCTCAATGGAATGCACCATCCCAAGGGTGGAGGCCCCAATACAACAATGTTCCAGCTTTATTGCCTTCACCATCTGCCCCACCACATCTTTTAAACTCTGCTCCACCTAAACAACCTCATATGCTTGTGCAACCAAATTTGAACCCAAACAACAAACAAACACAAAAAGTATACAATGGAGAGATATCATATCCAACTTATGTTGTGGCGATTTAGGAAATAAGCTTGAGGTCTGGTAGAGTACTCCCAGACAACCAACCTCTACCTCCACCTAGGGAGGATGAGGAAGTAATAGATGAAAGCATGCTTAAAGTAAATCCACCACCCTTTCCTAAGATATTAACCCAACCACTCTAGCTTACTCCAAAAGAGACTGAACGTATGGGAGAATTGAAAAACCTATGTGTCAAAATTCCACTTCTCCAATCTATACAACAATTTGATTAAGGAGAAGTGTTTCAAGCATTGAGGGAGGCGAAAAAGAGATGCCCCTACCATTAATGTTATTGGACAACTGTCTGACTTAATATTGGGGCAAGTAATTTGTCCAAAGTATTTGGACCCTGGAAGCCCTGTAGTAGATGTGCACATCAATGGCACCATTTTCCTACACACTTTGATCGATCTTGGGGCTACCATTAATGTGATGACCAAGGACACCATGCTTGAGCTCAACCTCCAAGGTTCATTAAGGAAGACCACAACAATTCTGCAACTTGCAAACCACTCCATAGCGACCCCTGAAGGGATTGTGGAGGATGTGATGGTCTCCATTGATTCTTGGGAATACCCTACAAATTTCCTAGTTCTCCAACCTAAGGCTAAGATTACTGGTTACCCTTTCATCCTTGGGAGGACATGGTTAGCCACTGTCGATGCTTACATTATTTACAGAGCTAGAAATGTGACCATCAAGAATGGGCATATGTCCAAGCAGTTTGTCATATACCCTCCTGCTCAGCCATCTCTAGAACATGACTTACCTTTGTGGCTGGAAGAGGATGAGGAAGATGAAGTTTATTCCACCCAACTCTATACTTTAGAAACAATGATGGGAGGGGGAAAATAGGATTAAGATGATTTGATTGAACAAATACTCAAAATTCCAACTCCCAGTACATTGTCCTTAAAAGAAGTAGTAAAGGAAACCCAAAACAACCATCAAATTTATCTATGCTTAGTCGATTCCAACCCTATCCATGTCAAAACCATAGAATTTAGCACCGAGAGAACTTTGAAAATCAATCCCTCTCTTTTTGTTCTCCAAGAAGAAAAGGTGTGCAACATCCTAAAGGAACATCTGGATGCCTTTGCTTGGAGTTACCAAGAAATGAAGGGAGTGCACCCCTCAGTGTGTACTCACCATGATTATATCAAGGGAGGTTGAAATCCAGTCTAGTAACACCACAGGAGGATGAATCCAGCTCTTAAAGATATAGTCAAAGAAGAACTGTAAAATTTGCTAGATGCAGGATTCATTTACCCTATCTCAGATAGTGAGTGGGTCTCTGCTTTGGTGTTGGTTCCAAAGAAAAATGGTAAGTGGAGGATTTGTGTCAATTACAGGGATTAAAGAAAGCCACAAAGAAGGACCATTTCCCTCTAACTTTCATCAACCAAGTGCTAGATGGCCTGGCAGGGAAAAAGTTTTTATCTTTCCTAGATGGATCCAGAGGTACAATCAAATCCATGTTAGCTCGAAAGACCAGGATAAAACCACCTTCACTTTTCATTGGGGTACTTTCACCTATAGGGTCCTTCCTTTTGGCCTATGTAATGCTCCTGCCACTTTTCAGAGAGCAGTCCTGAGTATCTTTGCCGAGTTAGTCCATGATGCGGTAAAAATCTCTATGGATGATTTCACACCTTCTGGAGGTGATTTCGATGAGGCTCTATCCAACTTCGATAAGGTTCTACACAAATGAATTGAAATGAACCTATCTCTCGGTCCTGAGAAATGTGAATTCTTGATGACTGCAAGGACCATGCAAGTTCATTCAATAGCTTAGCAAGGACTGAAGCTGGACCCAAACAAAATAGCTATCATCCAAAGTGTTGGAGAGGTAAATCCCCTCTACGGATAGAGGCGATCCCTACTAGCCCAGAATGGGTCTAGCAACAATCAAACAATGCTATCACGCAAGTTCCTAATTGTAAATAAATAGTAGATGATGAATACCTACTTGAGATCCAACGCTTTAGTTTGTAGAAGAGATGTCGCCCACGTTCCTTTGCCTTGGCCGGTCATGATCCTCCACTATTCACGTGAATGGACACCTGCACACAACGAGAACAACACAAACACAAGCGTGAAATCTAATATATGCAATTATACATCAGTCAGGAAGGATATAATTCAACATCAACCATTACAAGTACAACGATAATGGAACCATAATGATAGTCATCTATTATTAATAATCAACAAAGGAGAATACAACCAGCGTCCTGACGTCAAGTCCTCCTTTGGCTGGGTGCTCAGCTACACAAGTCTTGCAAAAGCTTGAAGGGGTGAGGGACAAGCTCTTTCTCTCTTTAGTGACAAAGTCTCCTTACTTAGGGAAAGCCTTATGGATACAAAGAAGGCTTCTTGCAACTCCAACCTTTTGATATCTTCCTTTCAGCACAAGTATTGCCACAAGAGTCAAAGATTTCAGAACTAGAACTAGCTTGCTCAAGCCATGGGAACAAGATTTTATAGAGGAAAAGGAAGAGATAAGGTCAATCCCCCACAATAATGGATTTGGCTTCATCACTTTGAAACTTCCATGGAATGGTGGCAAACAACTTTCCATCCAAGGAGATTCAAAGCCAAACCATCCTCACTCAACTTGGAATCAGTTTGGTGAATGAGGTGGACAGAACCTTCGGAGGTTTTAGTAGTTGAAATCTTTGCCCAAAATGGTTGGCGCGATTGCGACTCTAGGACAAAGCACCAATGGCGCGCCCTTTCATTAGGATTTTCCCCATTAGCGCGGGCATGACACAGGGCACCAGCGCTAATGCAAAAAGGGCTATTTTTAGGGGCAATGAGCAAGAGATGTCTTAAGGGCATATGAAGGTCATGTTTAGAGGTGAATAAGGCAAGTGGTTTCAAGTCTTGTCACTTCTCACAAGTCCCAGAATGGGTCCTCCAGGATGCGGGAGAGGGGTAACAGGGACGGTGAGAAACGGTGACAAATTACTGTGTAACAGATGCCCCCTAAAGCATGAGGCCCGAGAGAGAGAGGGGTGAAGTGCTTTACAAGAACATGTGTGACTGAAACACTTCCACTGGAGAACCTGCGAAAAGAAATACAACTGATATCTCAAGTACATGATATATATGGGGTATGGGCGCAGCCATCCGTAACAGAGTATAAAACTGGATCCCAGGCATGGACGCAGCCATCCAATGAGGATCTATGAATGGACTCAGGTATGGTCGCAGCCATCCAATGAATGAGTCATGTAATGATTACAATAATCCACAAAATGCAACCCAGATGTAAATATGCACAATCCGGGGTCTTGCGCTCCAACTCGATCTGAACATAGTACAAGTTCAAGCATGTGAATACAGGAGTCGAAGTCGAACATGCGTGAACATCGTCTGATTACCAGCCAATGATGAAAATTGTTAACAGACGCGAGGGGTACCACCAATAATGACGATGGTCCTCAAGGTACTATAGGTACAATCCACGGTGTGCGAATGAATGAGCTGGTGTCGAACACCCATAGAATCATTCGATCGGAGGCCAATGATGAAAACCTCTCGTCGAACACGAAGAACCTGCCATTAAGGCATGTAGGCTCCAAGGTACATGAAGGGAGTCTCTAGGTCACCTTCCTGGATAATGAGCTGAAGTCGACAGGAAGTGATCTTGATCGAAGGTGAGCCATAATGTTTCCCACATCATCGACACAAGATGGAAAGAGACAATATGTTTTGTGTGAGATATCGGAGGGAGGTTGAGTATTCTTGCAGAGGCCAACTTCTCTTGAACATATCGGTGGCACAACGACGAATTTGGTAGTATTTGAGGTCAAATGATCAGGGGTCATGATGACAAGACGATGAGCAGATGAATGGTCAAATAGGATAACCCAAACCCATGGAGGAAAATGTGAAACGAGCTGATATGTCCCCACCCAGACACGAATGCAAAGAGTGCCATGTTCAAGAGCGACATACTGCCGATGACGATGATTATGATTCCTTTATTTCCCCCACCATTTCTGGCGAGTACCCCGGTTATTTTTGGAAGACAAGCTTTACGAGGATAGCATATGCTTGAGGAGCGTCATTTCGACGGAATCCGATGTCATTAAGTTTTAACGAGCCTGACAAAGGAAGAACTCGGTGTCTTTTCATGTTTAAAGAGTTTGAAAAGACAGCAAAAAGAAAACTCCAGGGGTGTCCTTTTTTCATAAAGTTGTGTCTCTCGAGCCCAAAAAAGTATAAAACGATGCTCGAAAGAACCACCCGGTCATTACGACCGAGGAGTACTTTTCATAAGTAGTGACATCGATCCGAAAAAGTAAAAAAGCGATTGATATCACGTCGTTTCGTTTCCATTAACGAACCTGAAACGACAAGGGTCCGACAATCTTTTCATTCTTTATACGGTCGGGAAAAAGAGTTTGAAAACGACCGCCTCTTATTTACGTTTTAACGAGTCAAGAGGAATAACTTGGCAATCTTTTCACGTTTAGCGAGTCAGAAAAGAGCTAAAAGATGACTCCATAGTGACTTTTTCACGTATTTACCGAGTCCGAAAAAGTATAAAATACAACTCGTTTCATTGTCGAAGCTGCACAAGAGACTTGTCACTGCACAAGAAGTAAATGTAAAACCCATTTTCGACCACAAATACATTAAAATACTCAAAAATAACCTTTTTAAACCAAAAATGAGTTAAAAAGCTTATAAATAGGGTGAAAATGTAAAATTAAAATCACTTTTACCATTTTACCTCTTGAAGAGTGAAAAGAGTCCATTTGGGAGGCAAATTTCAGGCGGTGATTACGATCAATCCAGAAAACCATTCGTGACCTCGTCAATTCCAGGTAAGAGGTGCTTCCCTTAGCTCCATTTTCATATCATTTTTACTCCATTTATTTCCTGATTGGGCCCCATCAAGGGGGAATTGCAAAATTAGGGCTTTGCCCCATTGGCGCGGGTATCCGGCACGGACCCGCGCTAATGGGGTGAAAAACCCAAGGGAGCCACGCCATTAGCGCGACTGTTTTAAGAACAGTTGCACTAACCGCGCGACCCAATTTTTTCCATGTTTTTGCCCGTTCAAACTGAATTTTCTCTAGATTAGCATTTGTCTAATGTTCTAATGAAGGCAAATTTGTCCTTGTGGGTGCAAGAAACAGGTCAAAATGGTGGTAGTATGGAAAGAGCGAGAACATGACATTGTTGATGCCTCAACCATTGAGGATGAAGGGTGCATGAACGCCCTGAGGGATTGCAGCCTTAAGAAATTCTTCCTCACATCATACATGTGGGCGCAACCTGAGTTGCTACAGTTTATCATTGATGCTTGGGACGTAGACGACCAAGTGTTTCGTCTGTGGAATCAAACCTTGGAGCTCGAGGTCTCCGATGTGTATTTCATTACGGGATTATCACGGAGAGGGGCGCTTCCTATCCTGACAAGTAGTAGACCTTCTGGGGAGAAGGTTGGTGAAGTGAAATCTCGAGTGTGCCCTGAAGCACAATTCGGGCAGTGGAGTGCCAAGGTGTTGATCACCACCATCCAATATTTGACGCTGAAAGCCATCCTCTTCACCATCACACGTGCAGCTGGGGTACAAGCGCCCCATGAGGCCAGCAAGATCCACCTGATCCTAGCGACTGAATGCCTCAGTCCGACCGTTTTTAACTGGGCTGCCGCGGTGACTACTAACATTAAAAGGCAGCTCACCAATTGCAAGCGAGCTGAGATGAAACAATTTGCATACGGCTCCATCGTGGTATCGTTCTTCCTGGAACAAATACCACTCTTCCAGATTCAGAGAGCTGTGGTGGCAGATCCATTGCCACAAGAGCCTAGAATGGCTCACTGGGTAGCACTGATGCCCAGAGGAGGAGGAGTCCAGGAGATGTCGTGGCATCCCGAGTTCTTCATATGGCTCCGACGGCAGTTCATCGTGATCCAGGATTGGCCATATGCAGGGACTAGCTTCATGGGAGACCCAGACCTTCCACTACCAGAGGGGGAGGAATGGGAGGAGGAGCTAGGTATGCACTCCTTGATTTTGATTATTTTTTTTTGTCATTTCGATACATGCCTATTCTAATAATGATTATATATGTATGCAGATGTGGGCCCAGAGCGACCAGCCGGGCTATCCCCTACAGCGCGAAGAGGCCAACACGCAGCCGACCCACAAGCAGTGGGGGAAGAGTTGATTCAGAATCTCGAGGGGCTTGCCCAAGGGATTCCTGGTTATGCCAGATTGGCAAATGTTCCTCTTGCTTACCAGAGGCATACAGTAGGGGTGCCGACTCGCGTCCACCGTCTGCTGATACGATTGGTGCGAGCGGTGATGTGCTATCATGAGCACCACCGTGCTTAGGCTTCTAGGCTTTATTTTCTGCATATATTTTTTGGGAGACATGTGTCTCAGATGTACGGAGAACAAAGACTCTATCCAGACATGTACATTCTATTTTTTGAGCACCTCAGTGTGCCACACGATATATATATATACATGGTGTTTTTACTATATCTTATGCTTCTTGTATTATGTTGATTTACATATTATGCAAATCTCTGTCCAATACATAGTTAGCCAATGCAACGGTTACGGCATTAAGTCTTCTTGGAATGTGATGATAAGTAATGTAATCAAAATCTCTATCCAATAACTTAACACATAAATACAACCTTAAAATGCGATGATCTCTGACGGAATATCGTCTGTTGAGCTGGTGGACTACAAGTTGCGAATCTAAGTTTACAACCAATGAGCGGATGCTAAGGTTAATCGCCTCGGCTAATAATTCGATTACAGCACTATATTCAGCCACATTGTTCGTTGTACAACCCAGACACACTCCTTGAATATATACTAACTCACCATGAGGATCGTAGATCACCCATGCCACAGATGACAGATTGCGAGTACTGCAGGAAGCACCATCAGCGAAACCAACGTAAGGTGATCCAGACATCTGTTCAAGAAGCAAAAGACACAATAAGCGGCAATCACGCCAACACACTGAGATAAAAATTAAATAAACATGTACACACACAACACACTCTTAAAAAGCATATGCATGTACAAAAAGAAGAGAGCTCGCATGATACTTGATTCAAGTCAAGCCCTTTTTAGGGCTTCACCTTATCGCACTGATGCATAACCAGCCTAGATAATGTAGGCATCGCTCAGCCTGTTGTGTAAAATGATCAACGGCACTGATGATCTGCCCATGCGCCCCGTCCAAGCAAGGTTTACAAGCTAGAGGATCAGTGCCCCCGTTGGCAGGGTACCGAGGATTGCAACAGAGTGCAATGAAGGATCAGAGCGAGCCGAGACCAAAGAAAGTGAAGCAAGGCTCGGGGGTGGGAGGGAGAAGACACCCATGAGGGTAGGGTCTTTGAAAAGCCCAGCTCCCACACTCTCAAACGGAACAGCGGTATGTTCAACGAACGGTACGTTCCCCTCAGAAGAGGAAGCGAAGAAAGAAACCTGGTCAACCGTGAAAATTTTCCCCTGATGAAGGAAACGAATGAGACTGACTCAGAGTCGGGGACCCGATCGCTTTCCAACACGCAATAGACATAATGCAGGTTGATGTGCCTTCATCAATAACTGTACGATGGATCATTTTGGAATTGATGACGACTTGAATGAGAAAAGCGATCTGATGAGGCAATCGAGGAACATGGCTCTCGAGGTCGAAGGTAATCAAATCCGAGTCCGCTGGGTAGATGCCACCGATGGCCGATAGCAGGGACTTCCTCTGGGGGGGTAGCTCTGAAGAACTTCTAGGGCAGACATAGCCGACGGAGCCTGCGTTAAGTCCTCTACGATGCTATAGTGCTGAGCAGCACGAGCATTCGGATTATAAGAAGATCTTCTGAGTACCCCTTTGGGAGGGGGTCGGATTTTCGTCTCAGTACTCGGTCTCTCGATATGGAGGGGACCAGAGTTGGACAAAGGAGCACTTGAGGGAACCTCTGGCTCCTTCCCGGCAGACGATGGATACTCCTTCGCTCGAGTCGTTACATGAACGGGAATAGCTCCAGCCATGAAGACCTGGGAACCGAAGGGAGAAGAAGAGGGATCAGCCACCATTTGAGTTTGTTGAGAGGGAAAGGGTTCTTTAAGAACCGCAGGGACCCCAGGAGCACCTTTCAACAAACGACTAACTTCGGACAGCCTGGGGCAGTCCTTAGTATAGTGATATTCCTCACAAATGAGGCAAGGATACTTGGGTTTGCGTTTAGCTCCTTCCTCGGCTGGAGGTTTAGAGGATTCCTGTTTGGGTTGCTCGAATTTATTTTTCCCTTTCCCCTTTTCCTCTTTCTTTCCTTTTGAGGTCTTTCCCGCCGTGGTGGACTAAACGGCGTTGACCTCGGAAGTGTTACCAGAATTTAAACCACCCTGAGAAGTGTTTTCGTTGGATGCACTTGACTTTTGCTTCCCAGGGTTCGATGATTTTTTAGAGGCCGGGTTCACAGAGCCAATGACTCCATCGACAGATGGCTTGGGTGGAGCCTTGGATGTACCGGGCCTTGGGGCGTCCGGCAAATACTCATACAAGGTACCAGACTGAGAGTAAACTAAGCCTAGGTACTGAGCGCGCGCGATTGCTTGCTCTTCAGTTACACAGGCTCCCATAGCAATGTCTCGTGCAATCTTAGGGACAAAGGAAGTCGTGAACCAGTCGGTGAGGAGTTGATCAGGAATCCAGAAGGATTGATACCCACCTGAATGAGGAGGCCGGGATTGGTACCTGCCTACATGCTGGGCCATCTGGCCGGAAGGTTGTCCTGGTCAGATCTGAGACGGCCCCGTTCGTCCAGAAGGTCGAACTTCCTGAGCGAGGGGCTGCCCTTGCGCAACCGAGGATTGTCCTTGTTGACCAGATGGTTGCTAAGCGGTAGGCGGGCCTTGCTGTGCGTAAGGCTGGCCCCCTTGCCCAGAAGGGTTGCCTTGCTGGTTTCCGGGTTGACCTTGCTGACCATAAGGTTGTCCCTGGTTCCCATAAGGTTTCCCCGAAGGGTAGCCTTGTTGGGTATCGGGTTTTCCTTGTTGAGCATTGGGTTGTCCCAGGTTTCCAAAAGGTTTCCCAAGATATGTGAAAGACGGACCACTAGAGGCCAAAGGTTGTCCCTGATAGGGTTGTCCTTGCGGGCCTCCTTGTTGACCTGGGTAATTCTGGTCGTTATACTGCTGCCCATGATTAGGTTGCGAGTAAGGTTGTTGACCCTGGTAGGGTGGTCCTTGGGATGGCTGTCCTTGACCCTGATGGTATTGGCCGCCACCGTATCCGGTAGCACCCCAAGCCACGCTCAACGGAACGAAAGCCTCAACATAAGACTCTCCAGGCAAGGAGGTATACAAATAATGATTCTCAGGATCATAATAGGGGCCTTGCCCACCTGGGTTCTGGACATTGCGCAAGTACTGAAAATATGCCTCCTCTACCATCATATGATCGAAAGTAGGAGGAGCACCACTTGCGGGGTGCACAACTCTAGCAGTATGTGTTGATTGACCACTTTGTGTTGGACCTCGAGATGGGCCTGCAGTAGAAGTGACAACAAAAGATGCTGTAACGGCACTAACAACTGGATTCGACAACGCAACATAGACGGTTGGATTAGTCGAGACTGCTATAACAGCAGTATGGTGAACTTGGGAAACAAACGGTCCTGTGGTAGGAACGGTGTTTTGATCCCACATAGAAGAGGAAGCTACGGAGTTCATAGCATCTCTCAAAGACCTATAGCACGCCGGCACCGTGACACCAAGAGGTGTGACGGTGTAGGGCGTAGAGATGATTGGGGATGTAGCTGAAATGGGAGTATCAATACTCAACATAACGGGCGTCCCACTCGACACAGGAGATGTATCCTCCATATCGGAAGAAGCCATCGGAGATGGAACACCAACAGGAGTGGTGGGAAAGTCCTCTTCAAAGGGTTCCCAAACAGGGTTCCAAAACAAGTCGTAAAGCTCGTCCTCTGGAGCTCGAGAGTTCAACAGTTGGATGCTCGGAACAATGGGAAGAGCGTCACAAACCGGTGTCTCAGGGGCAACAGAAGATGGAGACCCTTGGTCACTTGGGACAGGAGATGGAGTTGATGGATCCGCCATAATGATTAAACAAAGACCCTAAGCAAACTAACGATAAAAGACCCTACTCAAAACTAAACGCAAACAAGATCTACCAAGGTAAATGTTATCGTGGCCGAATAAATTTTATGACATTAGGACACAACTTGACCTTTTCATGTTTTAAGAGTCGAGAAAAGGACAAAAGGTGACTCTAGTCGCCTTCAAATGTTTTGAGAGCCCGAAGTGACAAATGCTCTATAGAGCCTTTTCTTTTACAGAGTTCGAAAAGGATCAAAAAGGGACTGCTCTGGAGAAACTAGGAAAAGGGGGTTACCAGACAATCCGTAAAACTGCTTATACACCTTGGCAATCGTATGAAAACCAAGGACTTTCCGTACTGCAGTCAATCTTCCTGAATGTTGTGTTCGATGCGTTACGGCTTGTAAGGCGGTAGACACGGCTTCCTATGGATCAAGGATGCAAACCTAGTGGAGTCTCCCCATATATACACGAAGGTACGTGGGAGCCCAAGTCCATACTAGACCACAATCGAACCACACCAGGAGGAATCACCCAACCTTAATGTGAGAACAAAGGTGACTAGGTTTAACGACGCCGGAGCACGTCTCTAGCCTAGACCTCTAGAATATTTGCATTATGTTCCAATGCGTTTTTAAGTTGATTCGGTATATTTTATGGTTGATCTTTAGTTAAGTCTCGATTTCAGGTCCTACCATATGTGATCTTTCACAATTTCCTAGATGCAAGCTACATGCCAAAGAAAGCCATTTCGTTCGATGAATACTAACTATGAGAAGGTTAAGAATTTCGATCAAACAAAATGAACACAATCAATCAAACACCCTAATGCAGCTAATGGAAAATAAACAAAACTTTTTCTTTTCAATAATACAAATAACGAAAAGTTCTATTCCATTCACTATTAAACGCAAAAGAGATTATTTGATCTTTTCCCTTTCTATAAGCACAATGCACTAGAATAAATTTTGAAAGATAATAACACTAAGCAAAGAGGCAAATTCACTCAATGAAGACACAATGAAATCCCAAGACACTAAAACAGTTCTCCAAATCAAAAGGAAAACAAGGCTTTGTACGAGCTATGTGATCTAAGCTCAAACAAGGCTAGAATGAAATCCAAGCAAGTGAGAGAAAGTCACTCGAAAATCAATCAAAAGCACTTCAACAATCACTGAAAAAGTGCAAAAAGAAATCGCAAGGTCAACTGGATGATCAAAAACCCAAAACTCCCACGGGAGGCTCGACACACATGACCACTAGATGCCCTAGGGTTGAGGTGTGAAATCGATGGAAAGAGGCAAACACCCGAAGGACAAAGGTTGAAAACTAGTCAAACAAGGCTTGAACACACTCCAGCAACTGAAAAAGAGGTGGAAAAATGAAAATCCAAGCTCAGACAGTAGGCAAACAAGTGGACTAAAAAACTAAAAGGCCTAGCGCGACTGTCAGGCTATAACTCGCGCTAAACAGGGATTGGCGTAGGTTGTCAGTTAGCAACAAGGGCCACTAGCGTGACTGTGAAGGAAAAACCCGCGCTAACAAAGTTTTCCAATTTCAAAAGAAAAATACGCAGTCTAGGGCTTGGGTCACAAGCTTAAAGCAATTCAAAAAGCACAGGGGCAGCAAGAAATTCGATCTAAAGGCTTATCTAAGCAAGCAATCAAAAGAAAACAAAAGAGGCAAGACAAGCTCCAAATTTTTTAGTTTGTAAACCAAACCGGAGATCGACTGAAGCGGCTTTGATCTACTTCACTACTACAAAGCAATAGTGTTTCGAAGGCTATCTGGCTATGTTTCAGACTCCGTCTAAGTTTACAAATCAAAACAACAAGCTAAACTCCCCAGTGGAGTCGCCAAATTGTTGGAGAGGTAAATCCCCTCTACGGATAGAGGTGATCCCTACTAGCCCAGAATGGGTCTAGCAACAATCAACAATGCTATCACGCAAGTTCCTAATTGCAAATAAAAAGGTAGGTGATGAATACCTACCTGAATTCCAACGCTTTCGTTTGTAGAAGAGATGTCGCCCACGTTCCTTTGCCTTGGCCGGTCACAATCCTCCACTATCCTTGTGAATGGACACCTGCACACAAAGAGAACAACACAAACACAAGTGTCAAATCTAATATATGCAATTATATATCAGTCAGGAAGGATATAATTCAACATCAACCATTACAAGTACAATGAGAATGGAACCATAATGATAGTCATCTATTTTATTAATAATCAACAAAGGAGAATACAACCAGCGTCCTGACGTCAAATCCTCCTTTGGATGGGTTCTCAGCTACACAAGTCTTGCAAAAGATTGAAGGGGTGAGGGACAAGCTCTCTCTCTCTTTGGCAACAAGGTCTCCTTACATAGGTAAAGCCTTATGGATACAAAGAAGGCTTCTTGCAACTCCAATCTTTTGATATCTTCCTTTCAGCACAAGTATTGCTACTAGAGTTAGAACTAGAACTAGCTTGCTCAAACCATGGAGACAAGCTTTTATAGGGGAAAAGGAAGAGATAAGGTCAATCACAACAATAATGGATTTGGCTTCATCACTTGGAAACTTCCATGGAATGGTGGCAAACTACTTTCCATCCAAGGAGATTCGAAGCCAAACCATCCTCACTTAACTTGGAGTCAGTTGGTGAATGAGTTGGACAGAACCTTCAGAGGTTTGATTAGTTCAAAACTTTGCCCAAAATGGTTGGCGTGATTGCGACTTGGGACAGATCACTAATGGCACGCCCTTTCAATAGGATTTTCCCCATTGGCGCGGGAATAACACAAGGGACCAACGCTAATGCAAAAAGGGCTGTTTTTAAGGGCAAAGAGCAGGAGATGTCTTAAGGGCATTTGAAGCTCATGTTTAGAGGTGAATAATGCAAGTGGTTTCAAGTCTTTTCACTTCTCACAAGTCCCGGAATGTTTCCTCCAAGATGCAGGAGAGGGGTAACAGGGACGGTGAAAAACGGTGACAAATTACTGTGTAACAGAAACTATAGTACTTCATGAGTCAAGGGTTCAGTAATAATAACTCTTCCCTTTGTAAACTGATGTAATTGAAAAGCAATCAAAGAAAAGATCATCAACCTGGGAACTGGACACAATAGTCAATGTTCACTACAGTTTTAGACCATTCTGTTCACACCAAAGCAATGATAATTCAAATAACAGAAAAGGAACAGAAACTAATCTATTTAACAAGATTGAACAACAAATCTTTAATCTACATAAATGAATGAGGCATTAAGTGTAATCTACAGGAATTAAGAAACAATCTTTATCTTAGAAATGATTTAAACATTAAATGGAAATGGAACAACAAACTAAAGTGAAGTATTGAAATACTGAACAACAACCTTAATCAAATGTAAATGCACAACAAACCAAATCGAATATTACACACAACACTTCTATATTGAAATAAACAGTAATATGAGTTTTGGTACCACAGTTATTAATCACGGTTATGAAGAAACAACAATTGTGATCACAGTGGAACAACAATCCCAAATGAACAGAAATCGCATTTGGAAGTAAACCGTAGATAAATAGACAATAATACTAATTTATAAATACACAACATTGTTACTTTGTAAACGAACATCGATGGCAACTTGGAAGGAACAACAATTTTATATGATAATATCAGTTCGTTAAAGGAACAACAATGCGATATAAGTTTAGAATGAATATCATAACATTCCTATTGTAGAGAATAACATCACTATTCAAATAGGAAGGAAATATATCAGAGCTAATACATGAAATAGTAAAGAATAGCAGATTACTGAACAAAGCAAATAAGAGCGATCAAACCACACGTGACTTAGAATCAGAAAATAATGGTCCAGGAGCAAGTTATCCACCAGGGCCAGGCCCTTAGCCTCCAGGGATGCACTGCTTAAGATTACTCCAGAATCAAAGACAGAACACCAACCAGAGTTTATATATTAAGCATCAAAATAGAGTTACAACAATCTCTCTTTTAAAAAGAGTTGATGATCGAAGTTTCAATTACAATAGTCCCTTGGGCTAGCAATGTTGTCCCTTCTTATAGCAACCGAGCTGAGATATCAACGATACAGAGAATCATTAAGGTAGTGATCCCTCAAGATCAAAGGATCCTGAGGGATTTTCCATATTGTTAGCTCTCAGTTTTCTTCTTGTTCTCTTGTGCCGATTTGGTATCTCCTTTTTCTTTTCCTGGCTTATACGCTCCAATTTGGATTGCCTCATTTGGATGTAGTTCCCTATCAAAGGGACAACAGTTAACTTTGTCTTGTCTTTTCCTTTGGAATGCCGATCTTCCGTTTTCTTCTTTTTCTGCATAGGAAGAGGGTAATTATTAGTCATTTTACGTTGCACACAAATCTTCTAAAATTTATCATGATCTTTCACCATATACTTATTTCATAATGTAAAGAAGTTTTGAATTTAAGGAAAAGATGACAAAATAAGTGGTAATCACATACCTTCTCTAGTGCTCAACAGGCACAAAATCATGGATTTAACAATCAAATGTATCTTCAACCCCACCAAATTGGAATTCTTGGTAGCAACCTTGGCCTCAACCTCAATCTCAATCTCAACCTTGGGCACAAGGAGTAAAAAATCATTATGGGAGATTTTCTCAATATTACCAATATCCTCCACAATATCATAATTATCCTCCCCCACACATTCCACAACAAAATTAGCAGCCACAACTTCAAAATCAGAATCCTAAACTTTCATTACCATTTCCACAACAAAATACACAAAAAACCCAAAGTCCTCAACTCTTACTGCCATTTCAGCAGAAACCAAATCAGTTACCTGCCCAACGATTACCAAACCCCAACAATAAAAATCCTCAGAATGCTTACATGGTAGAAGGACAACAATTTCAAACATATATGATCACCCCTCTAGATCTTAATGATGTTCAACTGAGATCTGGTAGGATATTAGAAAAGGAAATACCTTCTGTAGTTATTCACGAACAAGATAGTTCTGAGGAAGATTCTCTAAAATTCAATAAAAGTTTTGAGGGAACATCCCTCCAATACCAAAACATTAGAAAAGAGAAACAAAAAGAATTAGTTAACAGAACTCCTATCATTGGGCAACCAGCATCTACTTCTACACCACCCTTTCCCGAAAGATTACAAATTGATAGAGGGGTAGAAAAACAGATCTTGTTTCCAAACTAAGATTTTCTTGATGAATTGAAGAATGTTTGTATCAAAATCCCTTTGCTACAATCCATTAGAGAAATTTCAATACTAGCCAAAACAATAAAGGAGTTCAGCATAAAAAACAGGATGAAAAGAAAAAGAAACAAAAATAATTCACTTGGAAGGAAAAATATCAGACATAATGATGGGAAAAAACACCATACAGAAATATGTGGATCGAGGAAGTCCAATTATGAAAAAACATATCAATGGAGTTGAAATTCCAAATACATTGATTGACTTAGGGGCAACAATAAACATCATGAGTAAACAAACTATGGAGCTGCTTAATCTTCCTAATCTTCTCTACACACCTACCTTACTGTAGCTAGCAGATAGATAAGTAATCAAACCAGATGGTGTGTTAGAAGATATTTTAGTATCCTTAGATTCTTGGGAATATCCTATTGATTTCATGATCTTAACAACCAAGAACAATCTAGAAGGACATCCTCTCATATTAGGAAGACCTTGGCTGGCCACAATTGATCCTTTTATTACCTATAGATCTGGTGACATGTATATTTCTGATGGTAATTCAACAAATAAATTTACTCTATATCCTCCAACAATAGAAATCACAAAAATAGATGAAAAAGAAGGGATTGATGATGAAGATGATATTCAACCTCTCTTTACTATTTCAAAAATTAGTGAAGATAGTCAAGTTTTAAATACATTGGAAAATTTTGAATCATCTTCAAAATATGACCATGAGCAATTTCAAGAAAAATATAATGTTGAATATTTTTCATCTAGGTAGATGTATCTCTATTCTATGGAAGAGTTTGGTAGCTATAAAAAAAACTTGGAGAAACTACAACAAGAAAAGCTAATCAAAACATTACAAAAACATTCTGATGCATTTGCATGGGAATACACCAACATGAAAGGAATTAATCCTAAGACATGTATCCATCACATCTATAACAAGGAAAATTGTAGACCTGTCAGGCAACCTTAGAGAAGGATGAATCCAAATCTTAGAGAGATTGTGAAAGAAAAGCTTCAAAAATTACTGAATGTAAACTTCATTTATCCAATTTTAGATAGCCAATGGGTTTCTCCTTTCGTAATTGTGCCTAAAAAGAATGGTAAATGGAGGGTTTGCATTGATTATCGAGAACTTAATAAAGCAACCCTTAAAGATCATTTTCATTTGCCTTTTATAGATCAAGTGTTCGATACATTAGCAGGTAAGAAGTATTTCTCATTCTTGGATGGTTTTAGTGGTTATAATCAAATTTAGGTAGCACCTGAAGATCAAGATAAAACCACATTTACTTGTTCAAGTAGCACCTGAAGATCAGGATAAAACCACATTTACTTACCCATGGGGAACTTATGCCTACTGAGTACTTCCTGTTGGCTTATGTAATACACCTGCAACATTCCAAAGAGTAGTACTAGGGATTTTTTCTAATTTAGTACATGATTGTGTAGAGGTATATATGGATGATTTTACAGTCTATGGAAATATATTTGAAGCTTTGGAAAATTTGGAAAAAGTTCTTAAAATATGTAAGGAAACAAACCTTTCACTCAGCCATGAAAAATGTTGTATGATGTTTATAGAAGGTATTGTTTTAGGACATCACATTTCAGGAGATGGGATTAAAGTTGACAAATCTAACGTTGAAGTCATTTCTAAATTATCAATTCCAAATTTCAAAAAGGATGTTATAAGTTTTCTAGGATTTACAGGATACTATAGAAGATTTATAGAAAATTTCACTAAAATAGCATCCCCACTCTTCAAAGTGCTTACCAGAGATTGTGAATTCAATTGGAGTTTTGATTTCTAGTTGGCATTTGAAACCTTGAAAACAAAAATTTCTGAAGCACCCATTTTAAGAGGTCCAAATTGGAAACTACCTTTCCATATTTCCACAGATGCTTCAAATACAACTCTGGAAGTCGTACTGGGACAAAAAGATCTGATTCCTTATGCCATTTACTATAAAAGTAAGAATTTGACTCCCACTGAGTTAAATTATACTATGACGGAAAAGGAATTTTTAGTTGTTGTTCATGCAATTGACAAGTTCGTACACTATATAACAGGCTATGAAACCTTTGTTCATACAGATCACTCTAGAACTAGATATTCTATGAATAAACCTATTACTAATGGCAGAGTTACAAGATGGCTTTTACTCTTGGAAGAATTCAACATTACTGTGATAGATATGCCTGGAAAACAAAACATAGTTGCTGATTTCTTGTCCAGGATTCAGAATATAAAAGAAGATTCTCTAGTTGAAGATAAGTTTCCCGATGAGTATCTTTTTTCAGTAACTACTCAAACTCCTTGGTTTGCAGATATTGCTAATTATTTAGTTATAGGGACGTTACTTTCACATTTGTTTCCTAGAGAAAAAAGAAAAATTATTCAGGTAAGTGCAAGATATTCACGGATCACTAATGAATAGTATAAAACAGGCCCGGATCTTATTATCAGAAGGTGTGTTAGGGAAGATGAAATGCCCGAGATTCTTAAGGCATTTCATGATGATCCATGTGGTGGGCACTTTGCTGACAAGAGGACCGCTTATAAAATCCTTTCTTTAGGATATTATTGGCCATACATTTTCAAAGACGCTAAAGAATATGTGAAGAGATGTTACAGCAGCCAAAGGGTAGGGAAACCTGCTCCCTCAATGAAATGCCATTACAAACTCAGGTACTCATTGAACCTTTTGAAAAGTGGGCCTTAGATTTTGTTGGGCCAATTAATCCTCCATCTAAGCAGAAAGAGTATATATTGGTATGCACTGATTATGTCACTAAATGGGTAGAGGCCAAAGCATTACCTTTTGCTAATGAAAACTTTGTAGTTAATTTCCTTTTTGAGGACATCTTTACTTACTTTGGTGTTCCAAGAGAAATTGTGACACATCAAAGATCTCAATTTACATCTAACTTGGTGGAAGGGCTTGTGGAACAATACAAGATCAAAAATTGGAAATCTACTCATCATCCACAAGAAAATGGTTAAGTGTAATATACAAATAAAGTGATTGAAGGAATCCTCACCAAGACTGTGCATCTACATAGAAGAGATTGGGAAGAAAGGCTTCCTAAAGCCTTATGGGCCTATAGAGCTACATGGAGGAACACAACAGGACATACACCCTATGAACTTGTTTATGGGAAACAAGTCTTGTTCCCTATGGAGTTCCAAATCAGAACTTTCAAGATGGCAGTCAAACTGGGACTATATTTATTAGAGGCACAAAAGCATAGGCTGGATCAATTAAATGAACTTGATGAAATCATGCAAGAGGTAGTTCAAAGGACTAGTATAGTCCAACAACAAAGGGCTAAATGGCATGAAAAATATATCAAGGACAAGAGGTTTCAAGTGGGAGATTGGGCGCTATTGTTTGATTCAAAGTTTAAAGATTTTCAAGGGAAGTTTCAAACTCATTGGCTTGGGCCATATGAGATTGAAAAAGTCTTTAGTAATGGAGCAATGAGGATAAGAACAATAGATGAAAATAAAACTCCTCTTCTTGTGAGTGGTCATAGATTAAAGATATATCAGAAACCAATTTCAAAAGAGGAGTTCATGAAGATTTTCCAAGACAATTCTGAAATGAAGCTAGTACAGAAAATATAGGGTGAAAGTTAGAGATTTCTAACACCCTATATTTTCCATTTTTTTTGTAATAAGTAGTAACAAAAAGCTACAGTCACTCTACAGTTTAGATTCTTCAAATTCATCATCTCATCTCACCTCACTCCGTTTTACTTTTGTAGTTTCACTTCATCCCATTATCATATTTCATCAATAAATTTTTCAATTTTTCCTTTTACAATTTTTTTTTTTCCATCTTCATTTCATTTATCATCTTGTCTTACATCTCATTTCATTTCACTTACATAGCCACTTCCATTTCATTCATGATCCATAAGCCATATTTCACTTTCTTTTTCATGTTCTATAGCTAATCTGATTTTGCAACTACAATTTGTTTATCAGTTTAGGCACAAGTGTATAGCTCATAATAAAATCATGTATGTAGGGAATTGAAGAAAAAAAATCAATTTTTGAAGACCAACCATGCTCAAGGTACCTACGGATCAACATCAAAAAAGAAAATTAGCAGGCGAAAGGTAAAAGTTCCAAAAGTAAATGCAAAAATTTATTTCAAAAAGAAATTTGAAAACATAAGTTTGTATGGTATGTATAATCACATGTCTCCTTAATCAAACATCATTTGATTTAACTACCACTATGTCTCGGCCATATCTTCCATCTTTAATGACAAGCGGTCTCAATGATTCTTTCATAACAAATCTCCGCTTCAAACTCCATAACCTATACTTAAACGGACCCTAATAACTCCATCTATTAACGGTCACAACCACGATATAACCAACGTATTCACGTCTCTTCAAACCCTCACCTTCTACTTATTTCACACAACCTCATAGTTATTTTTCACCATAGTTGTAGACAATCCATTTTCACTGATCCTGAGAGTAATTCTAAGGTTAGTAAATTCTACAAAATAGAGACCATGGGGCTCATTTTCAGGGCAGAGCCCGTAGGGACAAAATTTATGGAAGGGTACCCCCAACTCAAGGAGATGATGCAGAAGATAGGATAGCTCAAGTTCATTGAAAAATTTGATGGATATCACAAGTAGATCACGAAATATTTCTCTAGATCATTTGATGGTACAAAAGTGGAGATTGGGGACATAAAGTTTGCAATAACAGAATATTACATAGCAGAGGCCACAAAACTTCCAAGACTTGGTGAGAGGTGGTTCAAAAAAAAGAATTTCACAGTGAATCATGGAAGGTATTCCTCAAGAACCCAAGTATGGATGTCACTGTGTTTAGGAAAGGAATCCCTATTTCAGCACTGAAAAATAAATGGAGGAGCATGATATTGATATTACAAGAATTTATTACCTGCGAGGGAAGATTCGTATGTATGTAAGTTTATCATATACGTTTATTGGTGAACTTTCTAGACAATGGAAAGATCAACCTCCCTTTCTTCCTTCTAAACAGTCTAAGGAGAATGGCTTCAAATGTACAAAAGAAAATAGAATTTTTGGAGACAACCATGTACCATCACAGGTTGGTCAAAATACTGGTTGAATATCATCTGAAGAAAATAGGGGACACCTTGGAAAACTTTCTGATAAGAAGCCATTTCCAAGAGGCACTAGAATCACCTAAAAAAGATAGTGTCAGGAAGAGTAGGAGAAAGAAGAATAATCTCACCATTCAAAGCAACCTTGAGCCTTTAGTACAGAAAAATGATGAAGAAGAACCAATCTCTGAAAAATTAACAAAGATCAGAAAGCAAATCAAGCAGAGGAAGAAGATAAAATAGAAAGCTGGTGGAATTACTGAGAACGCACCTAAATATTCATTACAACCAAATGATGAACAAAAAATATCTGAAAATTTGACAGAGATTAGGAGAAAAATTAAGGGGAAGGAAAATATAGGAAAAGAGAAAAAGGGTGCAAAGGAGGAGAACATAAAACCCCTACGACTTAGAAGGAGCTCTAGGCTCAGAGGAATGCTAAAGAAGGTATCATCAAAGGAAACATAGTTCATCAATCTGGAAGGAGAAACCTCAGTATCATCTTCTGAAAATATTTCATTTACATATAGTCCTCAAAACTCTCCTAGACATTATTTTGAAGGCAGCCCTAGCAGAGGATCCCTAGGCATAGATCCAATACAACAAAAAATTTATGATTGCATAGAATCACTAAAAGAAAAATGCCTCAAGGGATCCAGGCTCCTTAGCCAATCCAGAACAACTTGTCAATCCACAAGAACCTCTGGTTGACTTGCTTAAAAAAGAAATTTGTGAGCTGTAGATATTGAACAGGCATATTAAGAAAGAAAATGAAGCCCT
>APFE030765084.1:3517-35172 GCA_000404065.3 Pinus taeda
TCATATCCCAACATTTTTGCTAGCCATTTATTTTGTTGTGGCGAGGGTAGGCATTGCTCCAAAAAATATTTAAGGCTTTGATGGTCTGTGCGGATTTGGAAACGTCGCCCCAATAAGTATGGTCGTTAGGTATCCACTGCATGTAAGATGGCTATCATCTCCTTCTCATAGGTAGATTGTCCCAGATTTGTCCCACTGAGTTGTTGGCTAGTGAAGGCCAACGGTCGACCTTCCTGCATTAAGACAACCCCAATACCCGTACCTGAAGCATCAGATTCAATCACAAAAGATTTGGTAAAGTCGGGTAGTGTCAATACAGGAGTGGAACACAAGGCATGTTTGAGAGCTATAAATGCCTGTTGCGCTTCATCATCCCAGAGGAATGAATTTTTCTTGAGAAGGTGATTGAGGGGTCTAGCAATGCAACCATAATTGTAGACAAATTTGCGATAGTAGCCGGTGAGACCCAAAAATCCTCTCAAGCTCTTTAAGGTATTTGGTTGAGGCCAATCCTGCATTGCCTGGATATTTTTGGGATCCACCTTGACACCTTCACGCCCCACAATGTGGCCCAAATACTCAACTTATTCCATGCCAAAATAGCACTTGGACAATTTGACAAATAATAATTATGCTTCCGGAGCAGTTGCAAGAGAAAATATACATGCTAAAGATGTTTTTCCCAGGTGAGGCTATAGATGAGGATGTCATCAAACAAAACAAGGACAAATTTTCTGAGATATGGTTTTAGCAGGTGATTCATGAGGCTCTGAAAAGTGGATGGGGCATTAAAGAGACCAAATGGCATGAATAGGAATTCATAATGGCCTTCATGAGTTTGGAAAGTAGTCTTTGGAATGTCTACTTATTTCATGCAAATTTGGTGATAGCCCGAGCGAAGGTCGAGCTTAGTAAATAATTGAGCCCCATTTAGTTCATCCAACAAATCATCAACAATCGGGATGTGAAATTTATCTTTGATTGTTAGCTTGTTGAGCACCCTGAAGTCTGGACACATATGCCATTCCCCATATTTCTTGAGCACCATGACCATAGGCAATGAATAAGGATTAATGCTAGGATGAATGACATCAGCTTCCAGGAGTTCCTTGATGATTTTTTCAATTTCATTCTTTTGGGTGAAAGGATATCTATATTGGCACACATTTGGTGGTTGTGCCCTTGGGACCAAAGTAGTTCTATGATCATGTTCCCCTCTCGAGGGCGGAAGCTCATGAGGCTTGTCAAAGACCTGGAGATGGTTGTTTAAGACTTGTTGCATCTCAGGATGAATATGAAGAGAAGTGGGTTCGAAGGCCTAGATGGCATTAAATTAGGCTATAACTCCATGGTCGCCCTTTTTTAACGATTTTTCCATCCTATGCGAGCTGATGATAGAAGGAGCACCTGCCTAGAGTCCGTAGAGGGTATGTGTGTGGTTATTTTTCTTGAATCTCATATATAACTCTTGGAAATCCATTGTGATTGGGTCGAGTGTGCAGATCCATTCAACACCCAAGACAATGTCACACCCACCCATGTTGATGGCAAACATGTGAGACTTTAGGTGATAATTCCCCATTTGAAGTTTGACATTTTCATAGCAACCTTCACATTTCATTGTCCCCCCATCAACAATCTAGACCTGGAAATTAGAGACTGCTCTGACAAAACAATGCACTGATTCAACAACTCTTTGATGGATAAATTTATGCATACTACCACTATCAATCAAGACTACAGGGTGATGCTTAATAAAACCTCTAATTTTTAGAGTTTGGGGAGAAGAAATTCCTACCAAAGCATGAAGCGAGATAACTGGTTCTTCAAGTGTAGTTGGGAGCTCATTGTCCGGCTGGTTGTCCTCATCTTCCTCCTCTGGTCCCTCAAATGGTGAGGCATCCTTAGATGAACTGTGATCAATAGCATCAATTTGAAAGAATTTTGGTTCCTTGCATTTATGCCCCGAGGAGTATTTCTCATCATAGTAATAACACAATCCTTTTTCTTCTTTTTGTCATTTCCATTGGTGACACCTTTTGAACCTTAAGTGTTTGGGTAGTGCTTGGAGCCTGGGTGGGGCGCCCCTTGGCTATGAAATTTGAACGAGTCGACTGGGCCGCTAACGCGTGTTCTACTTCACGAGCTACCTTGCAATCTTCTAGCCATGAGATTGGGTGTTGTAGTCAGACGTGGGTTTGTATGGCGTCTTTGGGACCTCTGATAAAACATTCCAAGTAGAATTCATCTGCTAGACCTATTGTGCGGAAGGCTAATGCTTCAAAGGCTTTAATATATTCTTGCATTGTGCCTGTCTGTCGAAGCTTAGTAAGATGACCCAAAAAGTTAGATTCATGGTCAAAGCGATCAAAAAGGGCTTTTGAGAATATCTAACCTGTCAGTGGCATTGCATAGCAGCATTGATGCCACTGCCACCATTTCCATATTTCTTGGTCCAAGTACAGGCTTCCCACACTTAGCTTAGTCACATCATCTCTGATGTGATTCAACATGAAATATTGCTTTATTTTTGCTAGCCATATGGTCGGATGAGAGTCATCAAATTTATACATGTCCAACTTGGGTGGTTGAAGGTGGGACTATTGGTAGTTTCCATAAAAGTGAAGAGAATGGCTAGACTTGCTCTCAAGGTTTTCATTAACATTATATGCCTCTGATTGTTCCCCTGACTTGCCCTTTGTGATTGTGTTAGTTAAGGTCTGGATCTACTTAACTAATGCCTCCAAATTTTGTTCAAGGGTGTCGATCTTCTCATTGGCCATAGCTTGAGCTCTTGTTTGTACCATGTACTGATCCGATGCACTTGTCATTACTGTGAAAAAAATTTGGGACCACCTGAAGTTTTGACGCTGACAAGTGAATGGTACCACCTTGGTCAGCCCGTTGACCTGCTTCTTATGGGCTAAGTCTCCTATAAGCGTCCCAGGAGGGTCTTAGGTTTTTTTTTTTTTAAACTCAGAAAGGGTTTTTAATGCACGCTTACGAATACTACAGTAGTCGATTCCCAGAAATGTTAATTCTGCACAATGTCCTGCGAAAATCACGCCAGGTATAGGAGCCACACAAATAGTTAGATCTATCAGCGAAACCCTCAACTGCATAGTATGAGTAGGAATGTGGTAATGATCAAACCCCCACTACTAGATCTAAATGGCGGATCTGATTGTTGCGACTACTACAGAACCCAAACTACTAGATTTGAATGGCGGATCTGATAGATCTGATTGGTGGATCTGATAGATCTGAATGGTGGATCTAATAGATCTGATTGGTCGATCTGATAGATCTGAATGGCAGATCTGAGAGATCTGAATGGTGGAACTGATTATTGTGGCTGGGACAGAACCCAACTTGCTAGATATGATCTGGAAAAGATGATGCGTATCTAGAGAGAGACAAGGGAACTATGGTCTCAAGGAGTGTTAGGCGCTACAGATCGAAATATACATAAGGGTCTGATGGTAGTCCTCGACCCAATATTTTAGGGCACTAACCAAGGAGGATCAATTGTACCCTTAGCCATACGACCCAACTACCCTATCATACGCACGAGTAATCTCCCCGAGTGTTGTTCTTGGTGTATTCTAGCGGCAAGATGGCCGACGGTTTATCTATGGTGAGGTTTCAAGAGAGCCTAGGGGCCTTCCTATATACCCAGAGGGTACTTGGAAGACAATCTGTGCACAGTTCTGTTCAATGCACTACTACTCGAAGCGGTACCTACAAGGGTTACAAGGGAGTCCAACAAGCGTGACCACCTCTTGTATTTCCTGCATGCATGCCTCCTCACAGGTCTAAACACATCACTGTGCAAAAGCTCTAATATCTATTTCGCCCTCTTACCACCAGAGGGGAAACTCACCTTGTTTTGTTTCCCATATACACAATTTTCATAGAAACCAAAATCTAGAGAGATATTACTCATACCTTCTACTATACATTTACCATGAAGTATTCGAAGGCTCTTCTCTCCAATATGTCCAAGCCTATGATGCCACAGCATGGTCTTCTCTCTAGAGACCACTAGATTTTCTGCTCCACTTTCAGGAACCATAGAACTGTTGCACCCATAAAAAATAATGCTACCTTGTAGCTTGTACAAAGTTCCAATCTGAACTCCATGCATCAATACCGGTGCTCCTCGAACCATCTTGCAGATACCCTTGTCATGCGGAAAGAGTTATTTTTGCGGACAAACCTAACCTCCCTAGGAGTCTAAGACTCTCTAGTGACAAACAAACCAAACAAGAGCAATCCTTCTCTAAACACACATTATTCTATGAGAGATCAAGTGTTTTCCGATCTTACCTTAGGTCCAACGCTTGTTGTAGCAGTCCAGCCTTGCTGATCCAGATGAGCTCCTCCTTCACTTTAAGACCTGCATACACTAACAAAGCAAACGATTAAATAACACCTGAATAATTCATAAAACAAAGCATATTCATCACATAGACCAAGGAGTACATGAAATAATTCATTAACAACAAATCATTGAGAAGAATGGACTTATTTGTATTAAGGAAACAAAAAAGGAACCATTACAACCTGAGCCTTGGTGTTGTGCAAGCTCCTCCCAGGGTCCAACAAGAGATTTCCTCTACTTTGACAAGCTCACCCACTCCCAATATGGCAACAAGGAAGGATAGTGATCTCTCCTCACAAGTCAACAATGGAAGTCCTAATTCCAGCAGCATTTACCCTTTAGAATGTTCAGTTTTCAACCTTCCCTCCTTTGGCCCAAGGCCTGTATTTATAGTATTCTAGAGGAAGTTATTCAGTTCCAACATCAATGGGATACTCCCTCTTTTGGATGGGGTAGCTCCTCTCTTGATGGGATAAGTTCCTCTATCATAGGGGTGCATGAACCATCTGGAGGTGCTCAATACACGTCAAAAACTCTTCTAGAAGGCTCTAGAAGTGACCACAAGTAACTTTTTAGAGATGAAACTCGTGCCTTTTGACCTTTACAAGGGTACACACCCAACCTTTAGCTTACAGAGCGTATAAATACGCAGGTACAGTGTGTTTAGAGTGCGTACATGCAGGCAAGGTAGAGAGAACCTGCGTACCCAGAGATAAACATGTTTTTAAGTGACTCTCTCTCTTTTTGAAGTTTGACATGAAGAGCAGAGGTTTGAGGCTTGACAAGGAGGACAATATGACTATTGATGGAGCCATATTAACTGCAGATAGCCATGGTGACAAATTTCAGTGTAACAAAGAGCTACAACCCTCTCTCGTTCTCCAGATTCTCCTGGAAGGGAGCTACAACCCCCTTTAGCCCTTGCACTAGCCAAGATACTAGTACGTAGGTGCTGGCCTACAGAAGGTTACAACCTCTCTTTCTTCCAGGGACCATGTTTCATAAATTTTCAGACTGGATCCATGAACATCAATCAATCATCAACCATTCTCCTTTTTACCAATTAGATCTGAATCAAGTAGATACTTCTCTCACAGCTATACCCAAAACACAGTACCAGAAACCACACACCAAAATCTGAACCCAAAACACAGCAGAAATACACATAAGCAGCTAGATCACAACTCAAAACATATACGCTATTTCAATAACCTACAACATGCGTTCATACGCCTTTGTGTATGGAACAACCTATGTATACGCTATTTTTATTCACTGAACCAGCGTGTATACGTGCCTTCGCTTCACTGAACCTGCGTACAGATCTATAAAGTATCATTCGCACTTTCAGATATTCAAACACTAATTAACCCAGATTATGAGTGTTATAGATCAAGCAAGTGCCACATATAACAGACCAAAATCATACGAAGATACTACCATTCAAACTTAAAGACTATGACCCATCAATAGAGCTTATCCTTCTCTTTGCGCTAAGGTTCCTCCTTTATTCAGATCCAGATCTGCACCATAACCCAATTACTAGTGTTCCAAATCTACCACTTTATCAGATATTCAATAATAATTCAGATGATCATTTGCCACATGATCTCCTTCCTCTTTTATAGTCTTACGCCTTCCACAATACCACGGTCCAAAAACATAATAAACCAATACCATGGACCCAATACTAGGGATCAACACATCTGACGAGACGCCATGGTCCAAAACCATAGGTTCAAATCCCAAGGACTAACTACCATGGTCCAAAAGCATGTTCTCCAACATATACATGCCTTTGTTACGTCTAACCCGCATGTATACGCACCTTAGTCTAGATGAACCTGCGTATATGCCTTTTCCTTCATTCTAAAAGCCTGAACTGAGATCTGTTACCAAAGATAGTTGCCATCAAGGACAACACCTATGCCATGGCTCCAAACCTGTGCCACAATGCCAACACGTTTCTTATATTAACAAGCTGACAAGTTCCCCTTCACTCTCCAAAAGCTTGACATAAAGTTCATCCTAGTTGAGTAATTTTTTGGACTCCTTTGATACATAAGTATGATTCCCCATATCCATACATGAACTTCAATGATATTTTTGTACATCCAGTAGTGACCATGCTGCTAGGAATTCCTCCTCCAAGAAGCGATTCAGATATCAGGAGGATCCTGCAACTGTCAAAACAACAAAAAGTGGAGATTGGTACCTGTACCAAAATCACACAGAAATTAGGATCTATGGCTATGCGTTGGCCCCATATAAATTCCCTAGATACCTCCCAATGAGGTTATTTTCTCTAGAGAACTACAGGTAAATAATCAACTCAGATGAGGTACATTTTGTTAAGGCCAAAAAGAAGGCCCAACGCAGAATCAAAGATCAACTAGGCCCTTTTGTATGTAATAGCAGAGAAGCTAGGAAAGAAGCAGAGGAAATCCTTTAGAGACTTAAAATAAAACAAATCTTCATGTGGAGATGAGACCCCTGTGACTTCATCTACAATAGGAGACAGAAAAACAAGATGGCTCCCTACATTCACCACTGAATCCCTGAGATAGAGAATTATGAAAGCCAATTAGAATGGGTGGAGAATACCTTAGTGGACATGGATAGCACTGAAGTAGCAGTTGAAAATGATCTAATTGATTTAGAGAAAAGGCTTGATGAAGGTCCTTTCCTGCAGGTTCTAGGAGAATCTCAAGTCCGAGGAGAGTCTCAAATCCAAGAAGAATCAGAGGCACAGGGAGAATCTCAGGCACCAAGTGAATCACATGTAGAAGAAGAATACTAGGTGCAAGAAGAGTCTGAGCAGTTAGACCTATCAGAGGAATTAAATCAAATAGGTATACAACAACCCACTATGAGTACTCCCCTTAACTTGCAAACTCCTCTAAATGAGGAGAAAAGCCTCAAAAGGAATAGGGAAGAGGCCACTACATCAGGCAGAGAAACCACACAAAAATATGTAGAGACCAGCCTAGTCAAAAGGTAGAGATTAAATCTTATTTCAGAACAGGTCTTCACAGAAGAAACATTTGGGGCCACCAACACTGAAAGAGAAAGAAGCAGGTCTGCCACTCCCTCTCGCGGCACACTAGAACCTTCCACATCAAACACTCAGATGTTGGAAAGGAAACAGAGTGTTGAACTTTCCTCCTTTAGGATGCCAGCTGATAGGGATCAAGACATTAGAGAAAGGTACAAGGATATAAACACCAAGAATGAGAGGCTAAAAGCCTAGACTTATGCACAGTACCTAAAGATGGCACCTACAAACCAGACAAGGCTCATGTCAGCCTGTGATGTTAAAGAAGGCAAGATGCAGATGACATTTGTGAAACCTACCACACAGCAACCAAGAACAACATTTGACTTCAAGAAGATAGATTTCGAAGTGTTGGCAAGGGACATACATCCTATTAAATAGATTGAGCTGCACAAACAAACAGGGAAGATGATTTACTCCACCTTGACAGGGAAAGCCATCACATCTCACCAATTTCAAAATTCTCTAAACAACATATCAGCTCAATTCCAATTGGAAAAAGCCTCTTCATAGGCAAAAGATGCCAGAATCAAGTCCTTAGAAGACTTAATCATTGGGTTGGGACATGATCCCAAAGATTTGAATGCCACTGAAAGACTAATCAAAAATAAAAATGATGACATAGCTGCTTTGAATAAGCAACTTAAGATTCCACCACTACATCACCCACAGACAGTAGAAGTCCTTGAGACACAAAAAGGACAAGAAGAGCTTATGGACTTGGTCCTAAAGCTAAATGACCAGTTGAAAGAAACATAGAAAGAATTGGACATATTGATTTAGTCCAAACAAAGTGAATTGGCCACCACTTCTACAACTGTCATTCCCATAGTAACAATTGTAGTTCCCTGAAAACTGGCAGCATCTTTGGCACCAACAGCTCCACCTGCCACAACACTGCCAGTCACAACTGAGTCCAAAATAGCAGGTACCTCAATAGAAAGGACAACATAGCTAGTGAAAGCCATGGAGGAAATTTTCATCCAAGCAAGATAACTTAAAGGCTTAAGGAGAAAATGGCAAGCTTAGAAACTGACTGTAAGCTTGCCCAAATACAGCAGAGAAAGGAAACACGGAAATCCCTAAGGATGGATGAGAAGATTAAGGTCATAGAAAAATATTTAACTCTACAAAAGCCACTAGGACGGACTAAAGTGATGATTTGGGCCAATATCATTGACTCTGTCAATGATATTTGGCCATCAATTCAAGTAATATTTGAGCAAACAGAACTGGTGAAAGTGGCCACCGAAGCAATTCAAAAGATAAAGGAGGACTCAAGAGGCCAACCTGAGGATGCTAATCAACTCATCCACTTCTTTGACAGCAAGAATAGGCATGAATTAAATGAACATGGTGTGGAGGAAAAAATTGAAGCCATCATAGAAGTCAAAAACTTTCCTTCTAAAAGAAACCTTATGCTTAACTTGGAGGAAAAATGCCACAACATGTAGCTGGGCATTGACATATTCATGGAAAAGTTTCAAATTTTGAGGGATAAAGACCTTCCAAGTCCTATGGTTAACCATGACAAACTTATGACCCAATTGGACTATGTTGACAGATTAAAGAAGTTGTCCAAGGAACAATCAAGCACTTCAGCAATCAAAGCCTTGCCAACAAGGAAAGTATTGTATGATACTTTAGAAAATATGTTTTTCCTAGAGCATGAGGTGAAACATCTGTTTTTCACCAAGCCTAATTTTGCCAAATACACTGAGGCAGACAAGATCTATAGAAGAATGCTCAAAGTAAAGTTACTTGAGGATGAATGGTGGGAAAAAAGACAAATTTACTATAAGTTACCATAGTAAATTTAAATGGCAGCTAGATGAAATAGGTAAATAGGGTCAAAGAATAGCAGGTTAAAGAGTATCAGTAATGGACTAAAGACAAAGATGATTCCAACATGCAAATATTAGCCAGCTTAAAAGGGCTCAAATTCAACTGCAACAACCAGCACTACCACAATAAGAGGGACAGGATGATGTAGTTTTCCATCTATCTCTATCTTCATGCTTGAAGATATTTTTATTTCCTTAATTAAATCTCAAACTATTATGAGATATTTTGTAATTTTTTTGTATAAATATTTCCCATTTTGAAATATTTAGGGTGGATTCAAAGACATTTTTGTACACTTTTATCTAAAATCAAAGTGTTATTGTATCAAAACTGGATTGGCTTGCGGGATCATGGAATAAAGTTCACACATTTTTCAGGATTCTTGTGTAAAGAGAAAATCAAAAAAGTATTCTCTCATGTGTATTATTGTTTTTCCTTTTGTTTATTAATAATCATATGTGTTTCTATGAAATCTGAATGGTGAACTAGGAATGATATTTCAGAACTTGCTTTGATGCACTCTGGCTTGACTGTTTACATTCTTAATGTTTTTTACTAAATTATCTTACTTAGGGAATTCTTAAATTCTCCTTTATTTCCGTAGTTTCTCCTTGTAGTCTATGTAGCAAAGGATTCTTAATTTCCCTTTGTTGATGATCACCCTCTGTTCCTCATTCTGATCCTGGTCTAAGGATTCTTCATTACCCTTTTACCCTGGTTAGCATCATTACATCCATCACCCCTTCGAATATTTTCCTTTTGCTTTGCTAGCCTACACTGTGAACAATGCCTTTAATGATCTAGTCCAGATAAGCTATCCTTTGATTGACTCCATATCCCAATGGCTAAAGACCTAGCCCTATTCATTTGTTCCAAGAATTCCACCACCCAACATTCAATCAAAATCAAAATCCTCACAAACAATAAGAAATAGCCTAAAATCTAATAGAAACAAAGTTAACTTAAAAAGAGAGACCCCTCTCTGGAGTTAGGTTGGCTAGAACCTAAGTTTAAAACATTTGGTTTGTGGTTACCTCTGATTATTCCTTCTTTTGATAACTTGTAGGGAAAACTTTTGAGTGATAACATAGTGGCGACCATACTGGGGACCTTAAATCCTTAGTCTTAATAAACCTTTGAGAAATTTCAAATATTTATTTCAAGCCTCTTGAAGGGTTTATTAGAAGTTATTTACAAAAATTTCATAAAAAGAAAGTAACTAGAAAAGTTTGAAACCCTGGCTTCAAGGAGAGCTCACTATAATAGGGCCAACCCAAATCCAAACCCTCCCCAAGTATTTGATAATCCTAATCTGATTTCAAGAATATCCTAAAGACAAGAAAGTTTAGTCAGTCCTACACCTTCAATTAAAGCAGATTCATGCCCATATGAGTGGTTGTTTTTAGAAGACCTCCCCTTTGATGAGTCATTTGACATTTCTCTATTTAGAACCAGGTCTGAAAGTGCACTTGATGACATAGTTCTAGATCCAAAGTTTATAGCAGAACTTGAAGTCCAAAAGGAAACCTTGTCAATTGATTAGTATATTCTAAATTCCCCTCAATCATCCCTTACTACTATTAAGATCCTTGAGCTTTCTGAAACAGTTTCAACAACCTTTAGTTCACTATTATTCCCTTCCATCTCTGAAGTTATTCCTCACCTCCATTTATACCTTCACTTCCCCACCAACCTATTATTACACATCAGTCACCCATCACTCCCAGTTCCCCATCACCCACTGTATCATCTCCTGGTACCCAAACTCCATTTCTTAGTCCTGCCCAACTTAGAGCCATGGCAAATAGATATGCTCCTCTTGTGTTGCCTACTCCATGAGGTGACATGCCACAAGATTACCAGAACAAAATTGTCCAATTTCATGGCATAGCAACCTACACAGCACAATAGCACACAAACAAAATGACAGGTTTATTTGAATTACATGAAATTGATATCAGTGATGTCCAAATGAGACTTTTTTCTCAGACTCTAGCTAGTGATGTAAGAACATAATTTAGATCTTTACCTGCTAAGAGCATAGACACTTTAGAAGTATTTTATCAGCAATTTTTGAATAGATGGGAAAAGAAAAACAACCCTCTACAGATCCTTTAAAAATATGAAAAGATCAAGAGAGGACCAAATGAAATGGTCCAGGATTACTGTACTAGATTCAACAATATATACAATGCAATACCAACCAATCTCAGAGCCCCACCTGGCTTAGCTCTAATAAAGTTTCCTGATGGGTTTAATACTGATATGGCCTTCCAACTTAGAGAGAGAAATCCTCCAAATTTAGAATACATTTAGAGTGTGGCAGTTAGTGTAGAAGCTAATTTGCTAGCAAAAAGAGCTAGGGTTAGGAATGAACGGAGAGGACCCTTGAAAGATGAAGCCTCATCCTCTGACCTTAAAATAGATGCCTTAGCCAAAGGAATGGAAAAACTGATGGATAGGATAGAGAGCATTGAAAGGAAGCCTCACTGCGATAATCAACAAACACCTCTAGTGAGAAATCCAAACTTTAGAAAGAATCAAAATCAAAACACTGGAAAAAATGGACCTGATCAGAATATTAGGCCTCCTTTTCAAGAAAACTATGCTGAAACTTCCCATTCGAAAGACCCTGAACAAGACACACAAATTATCTTAATGGGATTAAATGATGAGGAAACTGTCTTTTTGACTCAAGATGATCAGGAACTACACATGCTTCAGCAGTTACAGACCTAATCAGGAGAATCATTCGATTACAAGCAAGGGTATGATTATGCTCTCTTTGAAGTGCCCAAACAGTACAACTTGAGGAGTAAAAAGAACACTGATACTCCTGACTAAAACAAGAAGGCAATACCAAATCAACCTAGTAAAATCAAAGCAGTCCCACTTACAAAAACTCTCCAAATCCTCTCTAGACCAAATCAGAATCCTTCTAGTCCCACCATTGTAGATATAACCAATGACCAACCCCCTGATAATCAACCATCCACTTTAACCCCCTCCAAGGAAGCAGTGGAGGAATCCCCAAACATCATATTAGAAAACCCACAGAAAAAGACGTCAAATGCAGAAAAAGAAGAGCAACCTACTCTAAATCCTACCATGAAAATTCCAAATCCTCAAACAGAGAAAACCCCTTTGCCTTTCAATTTGGGAGCAGAGGTGGCTAAGCTAAAAATTTTAGTCCCCTTAACGGAATTGATCAAAAATGAAACTTACAAATCTCAAATAAGCAAATATTTAAAGTTCGTTGAGAATGAAGATTCTGTTAACTTATTTAATGATCAACCTGAGCTTGTATTCACTCCTGATGTTAATGGAAAACCATTAGAAGGAAGGATACCACCCTTTTATATTAGCCTTAACATTCATGATAAGATCTTACATAATGAAATGTTAGATTCTGGGGCTTCAGACAATTTAATGCCTAAATCTATTTTGGAAAAATTGAACTTGGATGTCACTAGGCCTTACAAGGATTTTCTTTCATTTGATTCAAGTCATGTAAAGTGCCTAGGGCTAATTAAAGACCTGTGTGTTTCCCTAGTACAATATCCTGCTAAGACAATTCTAATGGACATAGTTGTTGTTGATATACCACCTAAATATGGCATGCTATTGTCTAGATTGGGGGGGCTAAGCTCCAAGGATCTTTACAACTTGACATGTCATATGCCATAATTTCAATCTTTGGGCATCCTAAAAAACTATACAGGGAGACCATAATGAAATATGTAGTGAGTAGCCAGGCTAGGCCTCAAAACTTTCCTATTTATTCCATGCATTCTAACATCGATTCTTTTATTTTGTACAATGTTGAACAAACACAAGAAACCACTTCAAACAACTTTATTTCAGAACCAAAAGAAATTGCAGTTACAGTTCAAAATGAAATTTTCCAAACTCAAGAGCTTTCAGATAAAAATGATAATCAAGAGACCTTAATCAAAGAAGATTTTGCCCCCCCCAGAAAGTAAGAATTATGAACATGAAATATTATGGCATCTTGAATTTTATGGATCAGTGAACAAGTTAGGAGCAGGAGCAGGAGTGTGGATTTACAATTTAGAGAATGATTACTCAAAGGGCCATGCTTATAGACTAAACTTCAAATGCACCAACAACATGGTTGAGTATGAAGCATTTCTTTTAGGTCTCAAATTCGTTAAAAAAATAGGAGCTATAAGAGTTTCTATTATGGGAGATTTTGAGTTGGTTATCAAACAAATTAATGTTGTATATAACACCAAAGATCCTAGATTAAGTCTTTATAAAGGAACACTTGTAGCATAAGTGTTCCTTTGCAGCAAACCATGGAAGAAGTGTGCAACAAATCTTAATAATGCTTTCTTCCTTAGAGAAATGGATGGCATAGAAGAAAAAGGAGGACTGGTTAATGGTTGAATTCTTTAACACTACATTGAACCTAGTTACTGATTCCACTAATCATTTGTACATATTCTGTTTTTCAAAGTCTAGAGTTGATTGGATAGGGATTCTTTAGAGTTGAAGCTTGAAGAGAAGGCCCTAAGCTTCAAATATTTTACTGTCATAAATAACAATAACGTAGAAAAATGAAAAAGGAAAAGTTGCAGAGTAGCATCACAGCAATTCAAAAGGCCATTGATCTACAAGTTCTTGACATTCCACCAGGAAATGTCATCTGCAGGTGGAGCCACTGTTAGGTTCCTATACCAATAGGAGTCATAATTTTGAATGACTGAGATTAGGCATGTAATATGTACATACCTTTGCTTTTTGCAAATGTTTTCCATATTCAAAAGATTAAAAAATCTAAAGAGGGTATGTCCTAAAAGAAAATTCAATTTAAGGATGAAAAGAATAAAAAAGTAAAAAAAAAGATGAAAAATATGAACCCTAAGGAAAGAAAAGATCAGGAAAGTGTGCTAGTCAAAATGCCACTATTACTTATTTTTTATGCAGAATACATGATCGTGTGCAGTTTGTAACTTATGCCACAATCCATGATAGTCAAAATGTTTAAACTTGGCTATTTCATGTTTCAATTTCATGTTTATAGATAGAGAAGAAAATCTAACCAAACAGTGTAATCTTCGCAGATAAGCAGATTAGGTAGAGTAATTAAAAAGGAGTTCAACTGTTTAATCTAAGCCCTTGGATGTAATAAGGTTAGATTTAGCTAGATTATGATTGTAAAGAAAAGAAAAATATTTGATAAGGGTTTACTATCTTAAATGCACCCTACTAAAGAGAAGTAAAAATGGTAGGATGAGTAGATGGGTAAGTAGAAGAAAGGTTGTAGAATTGTGATGATTGTTAGACAAAAGCATATTTATCACCCTCATCATGAAAGTTCTAAGTATGAATGAGAAATTGGACTGGCATAAAGTTCACAAAGTCAAATTGATTAATTTCCCCTCACTCATTCCACCCTTTACTTAACTAATTTCCCACAATAAGGTTGAAATACCCAAAATCTTAAGTCAAAGGGGCTCAGAGAATTTCTCTAACTTCTAGAAGGACCGGACCCTTGGCCCAATGACTTATAGATCTTAAGTAGTAAAATCCCCTCATAAACATTTACCCCCCTTCAGTTCATTCATTTTCCCTAATAAAACCCTTTTCCTAAGGTTAAAACTCTATTTTTCCTAAGGAAAAGAAATTACCCCAATGTACACCCCTTTTATGAAAAATATGCAAAAACACACTTAGCCAAGCTATAATGTTCTATGAAAAAATCAAATGAATTACAGAAATGCATTATGCTTAGCGCAATCCATTTTTCACCTTTCTTCATATTAACTTCTGATTTTATTTATGTTTACTAATTCTTGAAAAAATCTGTTTTTCCTGTATATTTTATTAAATCCCTTTAAATATTAATATCCCAACCCCAAAGTTTGAAATATAAACTTTATATTATCCAAACCCGACTAATTGACATAAATAATCGATCTACGATTAATTAAAGTCAAACCATTCACCAATCAAATCCCACCTGATACCTTAAT
Source organism: Pinus taeda (assembly GCA_000404065.3). Classification (NCBI taxonomy): domain Eukaryota; kingdom Viridiplantae; phylum Streptophyta; class Pinopsida; order Pinales; family Pinaceae; genus Pinus; species Pinus taeda. The sequence continues at coordinate 18,801 of APFE030765084.1, forward strand.
CACCACTTTAACCGCTCATTAAGCTAAAAACCTCGCGTTTAAATGCCCGTCGGGACCCTCCATTACCTTCCGTGCAACTCCTGCACCTGACCAATTTCAGAACGGCCCGAAATCTGAATGATATCCACTCGAAATAGGATGTTTTCCACCGGTCCCATGAAGTGATGTGGTGCTTGATGAGTGGAATCGGGTGGCCTCGCCCCAATACCGCCAAGCACCCAAAAGCTGTGCAAAATAAACCACTTACCGCCAGCCTACTACCTGCCAAAACTATCACTGTTCATCCCGCTACATGACAAGCGCTCACTGTACACTCGTACCACCAAATTGACTTTTCGCGCATAAATCCAGAAAATCCCCAAATCATTGTTTTCATCATTTTTTAACTATAATTTTCCATGCACATGCCTGTAAACATTGAAAGCCATCAACCCATGTACACTTGCACTCTGAAGATGCCAAAAGCTCCTAGATTGCCTTCCAGCGTGATTGAAACATTTTCAACCGTTTCGAATTACTAGTTACCTGGTTCACACCCTGCTTGCTTCAAATTCCAGGTATTTAAGCCAAAATCCATTGAAAGCCCTATAAATTTCTGAACCAGTCTCTAAGTTTCTTAATTAAAATTAAAGGGAACTTTAGTAACATAAAACCCACCTGGAATTAAACCTTCATTGCCTCAAAGACTGAAAATTTACCTTCCCCATTCTTAAATCCGTAAGAACTAAGAATGGCTGCCCCAATTGCCATGGATGTCAGGCTAATTTCCACTCCTCACCTGGACTTGGACCACCTTCCCCTTGCTGATAAATATTTCCAAATCAAGGACACCTCTATCCTTGAATCCCCTATCAAACTATACTACTGATATGTTGACCAATACCTCAACCACGCCGATAAAATAGGTCTTTGGGAGTCTAATTTGCCCAAATAGCAATTCCCTGAGGTGCACATCTTTCTGAAGATTTTCCATTATTTCCATGCAAAATACATTCTCAGTCAAGGAGCAATGATATCCCCTGACCACACCATACTTTTCACCATCATTACTGAGTCAATCAATGAAATGTTGCAACTACAACTAGGGAAACATTTAACCCCTATTTCAATTGGAGACCTACTAGATAGATTCCCCAAGATTACCACTACTAAACTTGCTGAAATGCTCCAAACTTTCGTCAGGGAGGAAAATCACATCCCAAAAGACCCTCCCCCATATGTGGCTACCATATTTTCCCCATTTTGTTGGGATATAGTAGCAATGATCTCTTGTGTTTTAGGCCATACCACTCATGAGTACATAGACGAAATCATTTTAGCCTTCATGTCGATTTTCTCTCCTGGACAGCCCCCCGTTGTCATGTATGATTATGCCAAGTACATAGCTGATAGGATGCATGAAAAATTTCTCAGAATGAGTAGAGAAAGAGTATTTAAGTATTCTTCAGTTTTGTACAACCTTTTCTTATATTACCAAGTTGACAAGTTCCCCTTCACTCTCCAAAAGCTTGACACTAAAGGTCATCCTAGGTCAGTAATTTTTTGGACTCCTTTGATACATAAGTATGATTCCCCATATCCATACATAGACTTCATTTATCTTTTTGTACATCTAGTAGTGACCATGCTGCTAGGAACTCCTCCTCCAAGAATCAGTTCAGGTATCAAGAGGATCCTGCAACTGTCAAAACAACACAAAGTGGGAGATTGGTACTTGTACCAAAATCACACAGAAATTAGGATCTATGGCTATGATTTGGCCCCATATAAACTTCCCAGATACCTCCCAATGAGTTTATTTTCTCTGGAGTACTATAGGCAAATAATCAACTCAGATGAGGTACATTTTTTTAAGGCAAAAAAGAAGGCCCAACTCAGAATCAAAGATCAACTAGGCCCCTTTGTATGCAATAGCAGAGAAGCTGGGAAAGAAGCAGAGGAAATCCTTTAGAGACTTAAGCTAAAACAAAGCTTCATGTGGAGATATTACCCCTGTGAATTCATCTGCAACAGGAGACAGAAAAACAAGATGGCTCCCTACATTCACCACCAAATCCCTGAGATAGAGAAATATGAAAACCAATTGGAATGGTTGGAGAATAATTTAGTGGACAGGGATAGCACTGAAGTAGTAGTTGAAAATGCTCTAATTAATTTAGAGAAAAGGCTTCATGAAGTTTCTTTCCTGCAGGTGCCAGGAGAATCCTGAGTCCATGCAGAGTCTCAAATCTAAGAAGAATCATAGACACAGGGAGAATCTCAGGCACCAAGTGAATCACATATAGAAGAAGTATCCTAGGTGCAAGAAGAGTCTGAGTAGCCAGACCTATTAGAGGAATTAAATCAAACAGGTATACAACAACCCACTATGAATACTCCCCCTAACTTGCAAACTCCTATAAATGAGGAGAAAAGCCTCAAAAGGTATAGGGAAGAGGCCACTACATCAGTCAGAGCAACCACACAAACATATGCAGAGACCAACATAGTCAAAAGGCAGAGGTTAAATCTTGTTTCAGAACAGGAATTCACAGAAGAAATAGTTGGGGCCACCAACACTGAAAGAGAAAGAAGCAAGCCTACCACTCGCTCTGGGGGCACACTAGAACCTTCCACATCACACACTCAGATATTGGAAAGGCAACAGAGTGTTGAAGTGTCCTCCTTTAGGATGCCAGCTGACAGGGATCAAGACATTAGGGAAAGGTACAAGGATATAAAGGCCAAGATTGAGAGGCTAAAAGCCCAGACTTATGCACAGTACCTAAAGATTTCACCTACAAACTAGACGAGGCTCATGTCAACCTATGATGTTAATGAAGGCAAGATGCAGATGACGTTTGTGAAACCTACCACTCAGAAACCAAGAACAGCAACTAACTTCAAGAAGATAGATTTCAAAGTGCTGGCAAAGGACATACATCCTATTGACTAGATTGAGCTGCATAAACAAACAAGGGAGATGATTTACTCCACCTTGATAGGGAAAGCCATCACAGCTCACCAATTGAAAAATTTCCCTAAATAACATATAAGCTCAATTCCAATTGGAAGAAGCCTCTTCATAGGAAAAAGACACCAGAATCAAGTGCTTAGAGGACTTAATCATTGAGTTGGTACATGATCCCAAAGATGTGAAGGCCACTGAAAGACTGATCAAAAAGAAAAATGATGACATAGCTTCTTTGAAGAAGCAACTTAAGATTCCACCGCTACATCACCCATAGACAGTAGAAGTCCTAGAGACACAAAAAGGACAAGAAGAGCTTATGGACTTGGTCCTAAAGCTAAATGACCAATTGAAAGAAATAGAGAAAGAATTGGACACATTGATTCAGTCCAAACAAAGTGAATTGGCCACCACTTCTACAAATGCCATTCCCACAGTAACGACTATAGTTCCCTCAACACTAGCAGCATCTTTGGCACCAACAAATCCACCTACCACAGCACTCCCAGTCACAACTGAGTCCACAACAGCAGGTACCTCAATAGAAAAGACAACAGAGCTACTGAAAGCCATGGAGGAAATGTCCATATAGGCAACAAAACTTAAAAGGCTTAAGGAGAAAGTGGAAAGCTTAGAAACTAACTGCAAGCTTGCCCAAATACAACAAAGTGAAGAAACACAGAAATCCCTAAGGATGGGTGAGAAGATTAAGGTCCTATAAAAATATTCAACTCTACAAAAGCCACTAGGACAGACTAAATAGCTGCTCTGGGCCAATACCATTAACTCTATCCATGATATATGGCCATCAATTCAAGTAATATTTGAGCAAACAGAATTGGTGAAAGTGGCCACCGAAGTAATTCAAAAGGTAAAGGAAGACTTAGGAGACCAGCCTGAGGATGCTAATCGACTCATTCACTTCTTGAATAGCAAGAACATGCATGAACTAAATGAGCTTGGTGTGGAGGACAAAATCAAAGCCATCATAAAAGTCAAATAGGTTCTTTCTAACAGAAACGTTATGCTTAACTTGGAGGAAAAATGCCACAACATGTAGGTGGGCATTGACAAATTCATGGCAAAGTTTCAAATTTTGAGGGATAAAGGCCTTCTGAGTCTTATGGTCATCCATGACAAACTTATGATCTAATTGGACTATGTTGACAAATTAAAGAAGTTGTCCAAGGAACAGGCAAGAACTTCAGGAATCAAACCCTTGCCAATAGGGAATGTATTGTATGATACTTTAGAAAATCTGCTTTTCCTAGAGCATGAGGTGAAACATTTGTTTGTCACCAAGCGTAATTTTTCCAAATACATTGAGGCAGACAAGATCTATAGAAGAATGCTCAAAGTAAAGTTACCTGAGGATGAATGGTTGGAAAAAATGACAGATTTACTATAAGTTACCACAGTAAATCTGAATGGAAGCCAGATGAAACAGGTAAATAGGGTCAAAGAGTAGCAGGTTAAAGAGTATCAGTAAAATACCAAAGACAAAGATGATTCCAGTGTACAAATATCAGCCAGCTTAAAAGGGCTCAAATTCAACTGCAACAGCCAGCACGACTAGAATAAGAGGGACATCATAATGGAGTTTTCCATCTGTCGCTATCTTCATGCTTGAAGATATTTTTATTTCCTTAATTAAATCTCAAACTGTTACGAGATATTTTGTAATATTTTTTGTATAAATACTTCCCATTTCGAAGTATTTAGGGTGGATTCAACAACATTTTTGTATACTTTTATCTAAAATCAAAGTGTTATTGTATCAAAACTGGATTGGCTTGCTAGATCATGGAATAAAGTTCAGACATTTTATAGGATTCTTGTGTAAATCGAAAATCGAATAAGTATTCTCTCATGTGTATTATTGTTTTTCCTATATTTATTAATAATCATATGTGTCTCTATGAAATCTGAATGGTGAACTAGGAATGATATTGTAGAATTGAGACTTCTGTGATTTGTCATAGTTATAAGGAGAGCTTCAGCGTAAATCACATAAGAAAGATTTCTGCCAACGCGTTTCGAACCAACTAATGTGGTTCATCGTCAGGACAAGTTGAAAATACAGATCTAGCTCAGCGTTTTAAATAGTCCATGCAGAGACTCCAACGGCTAAAACATTCCAACAGCTAACAGGAACCCCAGTCAAACGACCTCTCGTTAATTTAAAAATAAAATAAAATATTATTATATTCAAAGCTAGGTTAATCTTGGTAAAAATAATTCATTTATTTAATTTCAACTATTACCCTATTATACGTAAAAATATGTGCCTATGTATATGTTAATATTTATTTAATTAATTGATTAAATCTAACCTAAATATAAATGTAAACTCTAATACTTTAAACCTAATCTTCTTAAAAGCCCTATTTGTTATTATTATTACCCTAATTTATAATTAATTTATAATTAATTTTATAGAAACGGTTAAATGGTCAATTAAAAATTAATTTATTAATATATTGAAATAATAATGCATTATCTATAAGTTAATTATTAAGATTATATGTGTAAAATAATAATATCTATAATACATACTATAAAATTAATATATATATAAGTCTTAAATAAAATAGGAAGGGTTATATGTATTAATTATATAGAACAAAGGTTAAAATCCATATTATATATAAATTAATTTTTAATGTTATATGCATAAACACAATAGTATATATAATTAATAATAATAAAAATAGATATTAATTAATTAATGTATTTAAATTAATCTATATAAGCCCTAAATAACAATCCTATGGAAATACTATTAAGATTAAATGAGGGACAAATAGAAAAAGAATTGAAAATAAAGGAAAACCAGGCTCACAGGAACACAATCCCGCCCACTCAGAGAAAGAACCTGGAAGAACAGAGGGGGGAGGAGGAAACTTAAGAAGACAACGCAGGGATCCAATTCCTACTGACCTTCCATCCATCGTCTCTGTTGAGATTGATGGGTCTTCGCTCAATTTCGATAGCTTCCCTTAACTTGCGATGATGAAACCGGTCAACCCTGGCAATGACTTTGGCCTCTTCTATGCAGACATGATGCTTAGTTTTGTCCACATGCTCTGCAAGAGCTAAGGACTTTATTCTACCATGCCTCAGATCCACTGCATGCTCCCCAATTCTCTGCTGGATGGAGTGCCCAGTTTCCCCTATATAAGGGGTCCCACAAGAGCAAGGAATCAGATAGACCCCTTTCATGGCTTTGGGGTCGACCGGATCTTTAACCGACCTCAGGGAGTTACGAATGGTTCTGAGAGGTCTGAAGGTTGAGGGGACATCAAACCTCCTAAGGATCCGAGCAATCCGATCCGTGGTCCCTTGGATATATGGAATATGGACACCTGGACGGCGCTCCTTAGGCTCTTTTTTACTAACTGCATTTTTGGAGGCAGTAAGGAAGGCCTTATGGCCAAGGTGCCTGCTATATCCGTTCTCCATAAAGACATTGAGGAGGTGGTTTCTCTCCCTATCCAGGTTTTCTTTATCAGAAATCCTGAGGGCACGCGTAGCCAAGGTGTTGAGAACACCCATCTTCTGAGCAGGGAAATGATGGGAATCAGCGTGAAGATACTACTCTTTGTGCGTCTTCTTACGGTACACCGCGTGAGAGAGAGAGCCGTCCAACCTCCTGGAAATAAGGATATCCAGGAAAGGGAGGCTGCCATTGTCCTCCTTTTCCATGGTGAACTTTATGGCAGAGGACTAGCCGTTGAGGTGATCCAGGAAATGATCGAGCTCCTCATGGCCATGGGGCCAGATGACATTGGTGTCATCAACATATCTTTTCCACAGCTTAGGCAGGAGACGGGCCGAGGCTAGAGCCTTGGCCTCGAAGTCTTCCATAAAAAGATTTGCCACTATAGGGGAGAGGGGGGAACCCATGGCAACGCCACAGGTTTGTTCATAGAACTCCCCTTCGAAACTGAAGAAGGTGGAAGTGAGACATACCTCAACTAGATGCGTGGTGTCCGGATCAGTTAGGCGATGTATCACTTCCATGGCTTCTCTAATGGGAATGCACGTGAACAAGGAGACAACATCAAAACTGACAAGAATGTCCTCCGAGTCTAGCCTAATATCCTTGAGAACCGAGATGAAGGACGCAGAGTCCTTCACGAAGGACTCAGTACGGCCCACAAGAGGTTTCAGCTTAAGAGCTAGGAACTTAGCTAGAAGATAGGTTGGACCCCCGATGGTGTTGACAATAGGTCTCAGAGGGACCCCCTCCTTGTGAATTTTCGGCACCCCATAAATTCTGGGAGCGATGGGGTTGCTCTCAATGAGCTTACGGGACAGAGTCCCCACGGAGCTGCTCGACTTGATAGCTAGAGCCACATCCTTGGAGATTTTCTTCAGAGGGTTTTTGGACAGTTTCTTATAACTGCCACTGCTACGAAGATGATCCAACATCTTGCTCCTGTAGTCCTCTTTGTTGAGGATGACCGTCGCCCCTCCTTTGTCTGCCTTAAGGACCACAATGTCCTCATTCTGGTTTAGGGACTTTAAGGCAGCAATCTCCACTTTGCCGAGGTTCCTACGAGGAGGTTTAGCCCTCCTGAGGACCACAGCACAATCCTGTCTGATAGTATCCTTGATATTGTCAGGCAGATCTCTAATACCCTGCTCCACATCACAAATAATTTCGTCTACAGGGATTTTTCTAGGGGCAAGGGCAAAGTTTAGGCCCTTGCTAAGAAGATCAAAAACCGACGGGGAGAGGGGGAAGCTAGAGAGGTTAACCACCTTACTCTTTCGCTTAGACGAAGGGGGAGAGACCCTTATGGAAAGGTCCTCTGGCACTCCAATACAGCTAGGGCCCACAATGCCTTCCGGACCAATTAAAGCTAAATTAGACTCACCTACTTTATCATCAAAGATGCTACTGCTATCAATAGAAATCTTATTATTATTACTAATTTCATTATCAAATACATTGTTAGTAGGAATTATATTTTTGTTTTCTAATTCTTTAATAATGTTATCAGAGTTATTCCTAGATTTAGGTGAATAATTAACTGTGTTGCTATAAATGTTAATGTCAAGCATAATATTATCTTTGTTAATCCCTTTCTTATTTGCATTATTAATGTTATTTAAATTATGAACTCTGCTACAATCAATGTTATTCTTATCTTCTACGTTACAATCTAATGCCTTCGACTTACTGTTAATGTTCAGGTCAGAACCCACGCAAGTGTTAACGCTCAAGCTAGAATCCACAATGCACTCACGGAAGCCAACGCTCGGACTCTTACCTTTATGGCAGGAACCCTTACCGCTACCGATGCCAGGGAGACTGAGCGAGCCAACGCTGACTGTGTTGACCGAACCCTCAGATTGGATGCCGCTGCTCCACGTACCGTCCCTGTCTGCAATGTCAAGCCCGTCCGCATTAATTCCGCCAACCGGAGGTCGATAACGCTTAGAGCCTGGACGCATAACTTTAAGGATTCCACCATCTGAATCAGCTGAGGACGACGTAAGAATTAGGCCATCCTCATCGATCAAACTGCTACTCGGGGGTCTAAAATCGCCAGGATGCTTATCGCTAGAGCTGCCCCCTAGGTCTGCGCAGTCATTCGAGGAAGAGGCAGTCCTGAGGATGCATCCCGAAGGCTGGGATGACGGGACGACATTGCGCTCTCCAGCTCGAACCTGACTGACGGAGGAAACCCAGGACCGGAGGGCAGACCTTTGAGAACCAGAAATACAGCTTCGGGTTTCCTTAATCGCAGAGCCATCGCTGCTAGCACGCTGAGACAAGATCTGGAACTTTGCTGCCTTCTTTTTCCTTCTTAGATGTTTTCTTCAGAATTAGCATAAACAGGAATTCTTAGATGCTTCTGTTTCCACTGATTCTTTCACTTTGAAAATTGCCAAGGAATTCTTTACTGCTCCTTGATAATATTCATGCACTTTCCCTCTGGCATCATGATGAAGGATTCTTAATTTCCCTTCATCCACTGGATTACATTCCATCAATTTCTAGATTTTAAAATTGTTCGAAAATCGATTATCTTGCTCTGTAGTATTGCCCTTTATCAGAGAAACACACTCAGCATTCCATCCTCATAGGCTCCATTTTCACAATGGAATAAACTGTTTCAGACTTGCATCCCAGCTCTCTTTGAAATCACCATCCAAACAAACTTAAAACAAAACCCTGCACATCATAACTAGCATAAAATACTTCAAAAAACAAAGCTAAATTATAAAGAGAGAGCCCTCTCTGGATGCAGTTTGGCTAGAAGCTGCATCTAAAAGATTGGTTAGTGGTTACCTCAGCGGTATTCCCTTTTATCACAAGTTTTGGGGAACAACCTGAGTGATAACAGGTGACACTACTGCCTAATGCACATATTTCATTCTTGGTGGAGCGACCTAATGGTGGATGGTTGCAAGTGTGGTGTAGTTGGTAGGATCAACTACTTAACAAACTCTACCATGATGAGGTTCTTTTGGCTCCCACTATTGACAATGAACTATAGCAAAGACCCCTTCACCCACATCTTTTAGTGCAAGAGACTCTCCCTTTCCTTTTGATCTTGAGGCTCAATATTTTGGAACTTGGTGGTGGCAACAATGGCATGGGATCTGCATCGATAATGTGCCTCCCTTTGTCATTCCCCTTTTCAAGTTTTGACTCATTTCCGAAACATGCATATGACTCTGGAGCCTTCAACTCAGACACCTATGTCTGCTTGATGTGACACTCACATGTGTTATGAGTGGGACTCTTGTGGAACTCACACCACTTTCTTGTGTCCTTCTTCATATTCATGGTGCTATTATTTACTTGCGGATTTGATGGGTTTTCTTGGGTCACACTGCCTTGGATTTGTCCTTTGTTCTAAAGTTTGGGGGTGCCTTCTCCATGCTTCAAATTCACAGATCCAAAGTATCACTTCTTCTTTTTAAATTTAGCTCGATTTGGACAGCATATAAGTATGCAACGCCAAGTGAGGAGATGTTTAAAAACTCCATCTCATCCTAAATGTATTTGTGTAGACAATCGTAATACTTGATTACAAGATGTCTCTCAGAATCCTTGATACACAACTTTGTGCGAAGGGTATAAAACATATTTTTAACTCCAACATGTCTTGGTCCCTTGCCGCAATGTGGTCCATTTCATGTAGTTATCTTCATAGCTCCCTACATGGTAATATTATTCCTTGATAGCATCTTGGAAATAATTCCACGTGGGTGTGGCTGAAAGCAATGAGGCTTCCTTCCTTTTCCTCTATTCACAGTAAGCCTCCCAACAGTTCTTGACGTGGGGGGCAATTTTAAAGAGTGAAAAATTATTTTTTTCCTTATTGGAAAAATCATGAATTGAAAAACATCCCTCTATAATATTTAACCATTTATCTACAACATCTACATCTATCTGGCCTTCAAATATAGGAATGTCAAAGTCAAATTGTACCTTAAAGGGAGTGGTGCCTCTAAGGTGCCTGCTGGATGAAGATGCTTCTCTCGTTGATACTTGCTAATGGATCTGGGAAAATTTATCCCTCATCTAGTTCCTTTATTGCTCGAGGGATTCTTTGAGAAATCTTTTGATAGGATCCCTTTCTCCCTTGACTTTCTTTTCTTCTACCATGGGAGGCCATCATGGTCAGTAAGGATGATCTTCCAAGGATTTAACCAAATTAAGTTTTAACTCCTTATACCCTGACCTCATGGGGAACATGCACAGAAAAATAGTGAAAGACGAAATTGCTCTGATACCACTAATCCTGGTTTATGCAGAAACAAAATGAAATATAAACTTAAAATGAAACACGAGGTCACAATGAAAACTAAACTTCAATTAATTAATAAAAAATACTCAATGTTTACATGCAAAAAGGAAATCAACTAGCCCAGGTGATGGTAGCTGTAACACCCTCCTCCCACATCTACCCAAGTAACCGGCCAACCGGGGTAAACATGTGAAAATAAGTTACTATGATATGATTTGACCTTTTAAGTCATGTTAATGAAGTGAAACCAATGGAAACACACCATATAAACCTTTAAAATCAAACATAGAACTCTTAGGAACCATCCCAACCCTTCTCCTAACCATCCCTTGAGTCCTACTGAGTTTTTAAGCTATTAAACCTCTTGATTCTCCCATGCTATGGGCATGCCAGTGTCCATACAACTTTGGATACTCCCATAAGCCTGCATGCCTGCATCCAAGGACTATTTCTAGCAGACCTGTGCCAGAGTCTAGGGAATGTAAGGCACATTTCAAGCATAGAATTCCAGCCACTACCTAGAAATTGTTGTAACTTTCAGAATCGATTAAACACATGATGACAAGACTAATAAACCAAAAAACAACTCTAGGACTAGGCCTGAACATGCCCAACTAGGACTGACATTATGTCAAACACTTGGCATCAATGAAATCTAGAGGTTTAAATAACAAATCTAAGCATAGGGGTCTTATACTTATCTAAGATTCCCTATGAGGTATTGTTTCCATATCACTTTAGTTGTAGTTTCATCCATTAGGCCATAGATACATTGTTCATTCATATAAAATTAAAAACATGATTGGAGCTATACATAGCCACTGCCATAATGCATATTCATAACCAACATAATAATAACATAAATACCAAGGATACAATAGCCATATAATCCACATATAAACCAGTATAATACTTATGAGATAAAAAGGAGAAATATCTCATATTAATGATGAAAAAGCCAACTCAGTATGGGACTACCACATTCCACCAGACTATAGAATGGTTGAGCCAAATATCTCTTCAGCTATTTACCCCCATGGAATATTAAAAGCATGAATGTCGTATCTCATAAAATACATCAATCAAAACCATCTAGGGCTTCCAAAGGCAAAACCACCTCAACCCATCAAACAATAATCCCACCTCATAGTTAGACATCCCAAAACCACCACTAGATTGGTCTCTATCCAAGCTATCGAGGACTCTAGAGTGTTTGTTCCAACCCGGCTTCCAAGACTAGCAATTCAAACCACCAAGTGCTCTAAGGCATTTGTCCACCCAATCCAGGACTAATAAGTTAACCCAAATTATTACAGGGCTCCAGAGAATTTGTCCAACCAAGGCTCCAAGAACTAGTAACTCAACCCAAACTAAGGAAACATGATCACCAACAAAAAAAAAAGGAAAATGAACCCACAACACCATGGCTATATAGGAAATGGCAAGGCTAGACAAATCCACTATTAATCCAGTAAATCCTCCATGCCCATGACAGATCATAACCAAGAAACCACTTTGCATGTGCCATGCATATCTAAACTAGTGAGGAAAACATACATGCAACTCAGTAACTGCAAGAAAACCCTGCTATAGTTGTTGATCCCAATGTCCTTTTGTGCTTCCCTACTCTTCCTTTTCCTTTTTGCTCCAAAACTCTAAGTATGCCACAATCTCCAAGAGTGCTCCATGAAAAATCGAAGTGTCCAAGAGTATGAGCGAGAGAGAGAGAGAGAGAGAGAGAGAGAGAGAGAGAGAGAGAGAGAGAGAGAGAGAGAGCTCCACAAAAACCTGTCAAAAGCTTACCCACTGATCTTTAGAAGCCTTTTTATTAATGAGGCCTTTATTTTCTTCATTTTCCATTATTTTCCTTCATTTTCTTCCTCGCATGAAACCTGTGACCTTTCACCTTCCTTCTCTCCTAATTTCCATTATTTTCATAAATGAAATGTTAATAAATTCCTCATGACTTTCCAAAGCCTTTTCCATTTCCGTTTCCAATTTCCTTCGACATATTAAAATGAATGAACACCCACTAGGATGTTTTTTCCACCATTCAACTTGGAATATGTGTCCCATGACCGTGGTCTTATATATTTTTACATGGATTTTTAACTAGGGTTGTTATAGAACCCTCCCCCTTGGGGGAACAACATCTTTTGTCTTTAATGACACCTATAACCAATAAGAGTTTTGAAAGCAAAACATATTTCCCATGGAGCTTTATAACATTTCTCATTGTAGCATTTACAATGACCATCTGTTAAAACATGACAAACATATCATTAACTAGAGCTTTATAACACAACTCATTACAATATTTACAATAATAACCTCATATACACACATATACACATTTTCTCAGCTAGAAAATAAAAGGATATGATGCCTGCATCCATAACAAGGGAATCCAAAGGCTCACACCTCTGCCCTCAAAATAAACCAGAATTCACCTCCTTCCCAGGAAGTCTAGAATCCACTGTTAAAGTCAAAGTTGCATCCAATTTCCAATGCTACAATCTCGTGCCACTTGTCCTTTCAGTGAACAGTTACAGACTCATTTTTCTAGGGCACACTCCTAATGTGCATCTCATTCCATCTCGAAATGCTAATGACCAAAACAAATCCATCCCCAACCTTCCCTTCTTTTCTACACAATCCCTGAGGAAATTAGTGACCCCCTTCCGTGCACTCACACACCTTCCAATTTCCAATGGAACCCCCATCCCGGGCTATCCATTCCTTGGGAAGGCTTCCCCACATCAGAATATACAAAAACCAAGGCATATCCCTGCCTTAAGGCCATCATACCGGTCATAGCATACTCATGGAAATAAATGGACACTATTAGGCACCAACATCCCACAATGGCCCTAATCCTGAATGCTTTACCAACATACTATTGCTTGCTCGAATTCCTTTTGTTGTTGTTGCTAATGGTTGTTGTCAGTTCTAACCACCCAACTAGGCATTTGATGCTTTCCTATAACAAGCACATAATTTATGTTAGATTCAAAATAAATTGAAATAACTCCAAATCATACCTCGTTGGTGGCCCATGAATAAGATATACTTGTAATTATGTTCGCTTCCTGTCACAACAGGGAAAACTAGCATCTTTGACCAAGTCAACATGTATAAACATATCACATCGGGTTAGCTCAAAAAACAACAATCATAGATCAAAATCACATGTAACCATCATAAACCAGAATCACATGCATAATAAAACTGAAATAAAACATTGATACTTATCCTCTAATCAATCCTTAGCTTCTACCTTTTTCTTTATTACATACTCACTTTGTATTGGTTTCCACACCTGAAAAACACCCATTGCCTTTTCCTCACATACACATAGTGTTCATTACACACATACAACCATACACGGCATACAAAACCATGCAATACATGCACCTATACCTAACATTCAACACAACACAATACATACCCTACACCCAGTGTATGAAAACACATACATCTATACCTGATGCACAACACAAAAAAATACATAAACAAAGTACAACACAATGAATACATATGTCACAATACCATGACTACATAATGCACATACATCATACCGGATGTGCATAACACAACATGTACATCATGCACATAATATGACATCTACACTAATACCACATGTACAACGTGTACACAGTACTACCTATACACAACACCACCTGCACAACATGTACACGGCACCACCGACACAATGTATACACAATGGCACATGTACATCATACCACATGTACCACATGTACATAGCACCACAGGCACACAACACTACTTGTACACTCATGCACACAACACCATATGTACATAGCACCACATGTACGACATGCACACACCACCATATGTACATTACACTGCATATACAACATGTACATAGCATCATTTGTACACAACACTACATATCCAGCATGCGCACAGTATAATATGTACACAACGCCACATATCCAACATGTACATAAAACCATATATACCCAAAATTTCATATGAAATATTCACACAACAATATCTCTACCACCCTATACATAACATTGAATAAACAACATGTACACACACTATATATACACCGCATCGCATGCGCACAACATCACAAATGCAACATGTACAACATATACAACATATGCACAATAGTGGTACCATGCATCCCAATCACATTATATCTACCAAGAAACCTTTCTTCTAGTGTCTCTCTGCCATCCATGATTATCCCAGCATGCTGCAAGGTACATTGTCTCCATTCCACTGATGTATCCTTCAATGTTTCCTGTCATAACATAAGCATAAGCATAATACAAGCATATCATATCAATTCATATCCACATGATACTCACCTCATATATTTTTCATGACTACTCTTCCCACTTGATTCCCATAAGACCAGGAACCTTGTCATGCCATTCACCTACATAAGTAATCATTTCACCACGAGAATAATCCTTGACAACCTTTTTGAATAGTGACATAGATACATAGACACAAAGATACATATACCTAAACATTAGCATAAAACAATCATGATCCTATCAGACAATGGAATACGTACACATACGTATACATATAAACATTAGCATTATTAACCAATATCCATGGAAACCTTGTTAGACACAACATACATACATACATACATGTATACATATATAAACATCATCATAATAATTATTGTAACATAATTACTAGATAGAACAAGGTCAAGGTTAAGAGAACTCCCTTTCTCTATTTCCAACATGCACAACATTGAGAACAACGATTCCCAACATAGCCAAGGAATCATATTCCTTAGATCCATTCACTTTACCTTTCCTATTATATTTCTCATGATTGTCTTTCCACCACCCATTTACACTAATGGACCCAACCATCTTAGCCGACTTTCGTGCTCTTACCTTTAGCTTGCCTTACACATGCACCCGATTCATCTGAGTCTCATATTACATAATGGGTTTCATTCAACTCTTCCAAAGTTCCATCAATTTTCTTCTTTTCCAACCAATTCCCAAGATTCAAAACATAAAAGGAATTACAAGAACCAGACAAGAAGGAAACCATTAATAACAATACGACACTGTAAAAAAGTTGCATGGCCTTGCACGAGACATAACAAAGATGCAATCAAGTGAAACTAAATCACAAAATACCAAAGCACAAGACTAGAAAAAAACACTATGACTCAATCCAAATAGTTCCTAATGCTTCCAAAGGAAAGCTCGACCTAAGTCTTCTTCAAGATATCATGGCAACCTCTCTTGCCATGCAACTCCTTGCATCACAGTACCATAAACATATAATTTTCAATGCATAAATAAATATATCGATACAATAGTTACCTTATATTGTGTTGCCAAGCACACTGCTCTGTAACCGAACACATCCATGCCATCTCTCAAGGGACTGTAATCCTTTGACGAATTGATGAGTGCCAATATTGCAGCAAGGATGTTGCAACTCTTGGGGTACCAACTTTACTTATCAACCTGGGGTTCGTACAAACTTGTGTTGGGTTGTGTTATATTCTTTCCACATAGTTAACAGGGGGTTTGAGGGGTACCCGTAACCGCACTTTATGGGGTCCGGGGCAACGCCCTGGAAAATTTTGGTTTTGGACCCTATGTTAGGTTGGGCGGACCCACCTATGGTTTTGTGC
>APFE030765084.1:39481-63833 GCA_000404065.3 Pinus taeda
TGGGAGATTGTTGGGTTGTGTTATATTCTTTCCACATAGTTAACAGGGGTTTGAGGGGTACCCGTAACCCCACTTTATGGGGGTCCGGGGTAGCGCCCCGGAAAATTTTGGTTTTGGACCCTATGTTAGGTTGGGCGGACCCACCTATGGTTTTGTGCATGATTTTCGCACATGTTTTTTGGACGCGATGGTTTTCGGTCCATGGTATTGGATGCGTTGGTTTTTTGGTCCATGGTATTGGACGTTTGGTTTTTTGGTCCATGGTATTGGATGCTTCGGCATGTATAAATATGTATTGTAACATTGAAAGGAACATAATGAAAAATCAAGCTGGTAGTCTCGGTTTTGAGATCCAGTGGGAAATCTCTGTGTGTATGTGTTTTATGTGTTATGCTCTCGCATTTTTATTTTTCCTATGATTTAGAATTTGTATGCAGGTAATTTCTGTATGGGGTTAAAACCTACAACTTGGAGGTGACAGTGCTATATGCACAAGTAAAAGTGAAGGTCCTTCCAATTGTCATTGTTAATCCGACAAGAGACCCCAAGGGTTCCAAGCTAGACTTCTATAGAGTCAAAAGAAGCTTGATTCTTTGATGGAAGAAGAGTAAATTTATTCTATGAGAGCTACTCTACTACAGTAATGAGGAAAACAACAACATATAATGCTAAATCACACCATATCCTAATTAACCATTTAAATAGCTATGCTAAGTAGAATTGCTAAATCAATACTAACCTAATGCTTCTATCTAAGTTACAAAAGTAAAGAGCATAAAAACATACTAATGTGTGAGTAAGAAAACTAAACTAAATCTGTTTTCACCTTTCTGGTTTTCTTTGGTAAAATCAAGCATGCAATTTGATTGTTCTTGTGGATGTGATAGGTGGATGGAAGGTGGTTGAGGATGGCTAGAAGGTTTAGGGAGTGGTTGGATGGTGTGGAAGGGTCATAGGAGGATTTTTGTGACTTCCTAGAGATTCTCCATCAATTCGGCCTCAAAACAGTCCATTTCAGGAAAACCTACAAGATGTACTTGAAACCTACAGAATGATCCTATAGGAATCACAGGAAACCTACAGCATACAATCAAGAGCTAATTGTGAGGTGTTGGAGGTGTTGGGAAGCTTGGAAAGGGTGGAATTACTTTAAAGTTTCTTTCCTCTCTTTCTTCCTCAACATCCCTATGTGGAGAGGGAGGTTGGTTATCTGAGAGAATTCTCCCAGATCTTAGGTTGATCTCCTTGATTTCTACAGCATAAGCTAGGTATGATGTCTCTCCATTGTATACTTGTTGAGCCTGCCTATTTTTTCAGGTTCGAATTTGGCTGGGTAGGCATCTGGGTTTTCTTGGGTGCAACAAAGTGTAGGATTTGTGGTTAGGTAAGTGGTGGAGGTAATAGAGTTGTTTTAGTGCCTAAATCTACCTTAGGTTGAAGGAAGGCAAGTCTAGGGTAACATTAAACCATGCTTAACCTGGTAGCTAGCCCTACCAGGTCGGGAGAGGGCTCTCTCCTTAACAATATCAATTAGGATATTGGCAACTAGGGCTTGAGATGACTTAAACGAATGCTGATTTTAGGCTAGGTATAGTAGATGAGAGAATTTTGTTTGATTTTAGGTTTTGGTTGCTGGATCACTTGGAGAAGGCAGATTGGGTCTAGGAAATCAACTCAGTGATACAATCATGTCCTGCGGGGCAAGTTAGACAAGGGTTTATGTACTAGCAATGGATTGAGATGGTAGATTAAGATAGCTAAGGGGTTGAGGAGGGCATAAAGAAACTATGAATCATCTTCAAATAGTGAAAATAATCAAAATGCATTCCCAAGACAAAGCACTGTAAATTAGTGTATTTTGTCTGTTCACCTTGATTCATTTAGTTTAGAAAAGAGAGAGAGAGAGAGAGAAGTGGATACATAAAAAACACCAGAAAAACTCATTACAAAAAAGAAATAATACATAAACTCAGTGTCACAAGAATCCGAGAAAAACAGTAGTGAAACCTAGTTTTATTCCTTGCCAAACTGTTGATACAAATGTTCAATGAGTCCAACACTTCTGCCAAAGTCCAACCTTTACAAATGAATCAAAAAGTACATGAGATAGGCAAGGAAACTACTCAAGCTACCTATCAGGGATGAATCCACGAGAAGAGGGGTGGTTTCAACCATATCTAAACTAAGAACAGGAATATAGGCAGTGGAACAACTTGCCTCTAAAACCAAGGAAACCAATTCATTACAGCTCAAAACCACTTGGACATTGATGTATCTACCCTATGAAGTGATTTTCATCCATATTTACATCGAACTCATCATTTACCATGCTTAAATTTACCAAGAAATGAGGAAAAAGTGATCTCCCAAGAAAACTAGGAAAAATCTAGAAAATCAAGCAAAATTGGCAAAATCAGTTTAATGCGTAGCGCTTTTTCTAGGCCAATTTTGGAAGCCTTCCCAGAGTCCAAATCAGGTGCAGGATAGCACGTTGGAAAGCTTATCGAATCTAATTTCTAGAAAAGCTTCAATTTCTGAATTTGGAGTCAATTTTCCCCTCCAAAAAGTGATTCTCCCAAGACTGATTCTTGTGTGGCAAAAAAGTGGCAGAGAGGGCACTTTTTGGGTGTTTTTTGCCCTTTTGGAGACCTAGAACTTGTCCACAATTCCTCAATATTTTTGAGCTTTCTTAGTTTTCCATTTTGATTCCATATATGTAAGCCAGTTTGCAAGAAAGTTTCCCCAAAAAAGCACAATTCCGGTGGCACTACACACCTATTCGAAAAGCCTGTTTTTCAATTTCAAAAATTCAAAAATGTCAACAATTTCTCCAAATTTCTTGAAATTTGGAATCAATGATCCCTGTTAAGTACTTTGATGAGACAATGATGCTTCAGCCAAGATATTGAGTTTATATTGCTCTTTTTTGCTCCTTAAATCTCTTTTTAGCTTGGCTTTTCACCTCGTTACCCTTGTTTTGCAAATCTTGTTCCGGATTAGGTAGTGATAGGCCATATGGTGCAGCATTTTCTTCTCTTTGTTGGCTTTGTCAAGCAACTTATCAAGGTAAATGTTCGCCCTCTCTAACCATGACTTTCAGTCATCCTCAATTTCTTGCTCAAGGGAGGTCATCTTGATCTTTCTTTTCTTTGCCTCTTGCCTATTTTCCCTAATCATCTGCAGCTCCATAATAGCTTGCTTATTTGTCAATGTTTGTTTCCCTAATCAAGAAAGTTGATGATCCATTTAGCCCTCTGAAAGTTAAGTGATAAGGCTTGTATTTTAGCCTCTTTCTCTTTGATAATCATGTCCTTGAATCTTGAGCTTCTTGGGCCCAAATCAATAACATCCTCCTCAATCAGAATAAACTCTCTGTCTTGCCCTTCAGGAGGGCTCTTTTCATGCATATTTTGTTTCCCTTTATCTTTTTTCCCTTCTATTTCTGCCCAACCTGTACTTGTTTAGCTAGAGAATAAGGCAAAGCCCCTTTCACCCCCGGTGAAGATAACATTTTCCTGTGGTTTGGTGAAGAAAACGAGACCCCTTCCACCCCTGGTGGAGATGGTACTCGCTTGGCAGCAGCAAAAACCTTCGTTGTGCCTCTCTCATAGGCGACAAACACTGGCACACCTATAGTCTTGGTTTCATGAACATCTGGTTGTCCTGATGGCCCTCCTTCCTCTTGAGACACTAATGGAATCACCTGAGGGCCTTTGAAAATCTCATGGGCAATAATAGTATCCCATGGTATATTCAGCAAGCTTAGCTGATGCAAGACAACAATTTTAATTAGTGAGAAGTGGTAAATGTTGTTGAGTTGTTGAGGAAAAGGTTTCCTTTGCACATAGTGAGCCATCTTCTCAATATTCCTGCATATAAAGTAAGGGACGTTCATCATGCTTACTCTTGTCAAATGCATGAACAACCTGATATGATATGCATATAGGCGAGAAAACCTTCCTTCACAGGTGAAATACTTGATGATGAGTTTCATGAGAGGAGCATAAATGTTCTGCAAGTATTTGAAAGGAAAAACCCTGCTTATTTAACTGTGACATCCAGCCTTAATGTAAGGCTCATAATTTTCTCTGCCCACATACTGCCCCTTATTCCACTACTCACTGACATTAGGGATGCCTGTTGCTGCTGAAATGGGGGTAGGTGTCAAGGTGAAAGAAACACTAGCAAGGTTCACCTGGCCATTGCGGAGATGGATAACAAACAACCTAGCAAGCTCATGATGAAATTTTACCCTCTCTACCATTTCACAAAATTGATAAGAAGGCTGGTGTTTAAAGCTAGCTACAACAAGAGGGCAAGCAAGAAACTCTGTAAGAGTGATGGGCTCCTCCCGGATGATCTTTCCCCCTTTGTGTAGCTTTCTTGGCACATGAGCTTCTCTGGAAGAATCACTGAGATTTTCCTCTTCCCTCTCATAATCTGAATCTCTCTCCATGCTCTTGGTAATATGATGGGTGATGAAATTTGTAGTGAAAGTAGATGAGTATGAAGAGATTCTAGAAGTATGAGGAAGTGAATGCTTGGGGGAGTAGGAATTTGGGTTTCTTTTGGGGAATGAGGGGAGTGAATGGTGTTAAGGATGTGGAATAAGGGTTTGATAGTGAAGTGGGTGTAGTGGAATGGATTGATTTGGGAGTTAGGGTTTGGGAATAGTGTAATAGGGTTAGGGTTTTGTAAATGAGAGTGGGGTTTGGGGAGTGAACTTTGATGATTTAGGGGATTGGGAATGTGGAAAATTCAATATGAATGGAGTAAGAAAGAATAGCAAATATCTTTGCTAACTTGTGAGAGGTGATTTAGCAATTAGTTAGGGTTTGTGTTTAACATTTAGCTAGGGTTTGCTCTAAAGGAAGCCAAACACACTCAAGCAACCAAGTATAACTCTTCTTAGCAAGGAGAAGTGATATACTTACTTGGAACAGGCATCAAGTGGCTTTTTAGGAAGTTTGGAGGCAATTTGAGGTAATTCGGGCTTCTCTAACAGGTGTGCATCGCACTTTTAATGCGCAACGCTAGACCAAAAATACACTGGAAACCTGCCACATGTGCACAACACTGATTTAATGCGCAGTGCCAGGGAAATAATGCGTAGTGCCAGGAAGATGCTCTGATTTTTCCCTTGTTTTTCCTTGTTTGCTCAAAATCGCGATTTTTCTCCCTTTGGCTCTTTCATTTCAACAATGAAGACAAGAAACACATGAAATGGCATTTATACCTTTCTCCTTTTAATTTTTCATTAACTAAGATGCACTCTCCTATAGTTTTGATAGCTTTTTCAAAATACTCTATTTCACTTACATCAGACTTTTGCCTTTTTGCAGGTAGACTTATACATTGACTTTTTGCAGTGGCAGGAGTTGACTTTGTCACTAGGTCACCAGGAGCAATTCAATTACATATTAGGACAATAAAATTATATAAAATTACATCAAGTGATTCATTAACTGCAAATGCTCAATTTCACCTCAAAACAGAGTTTTGAGGTACAAGAGATTTATTTATCATAACATAAGTAAACTTATGAATCTATGAAACTTTTTATTCTCGTCATGTGCTTGCTAACCTTTTTTATTCAATTTGGATGACCATGAGGACAAACCCTAAGACCTAGTGAAACTAAACCCTAAAACTAGTTTTTATAAATGAAATGAAACAAGATGATAGTAAATGACTAAAAAAAATGTGTAAATAGGTCAGCAGGTGAATGTCATGAGGGAAATTGACATGAAACCACTACCATCAGTTGATCCATGACCTAATGGAATGCAACTGATTGAATGAGACACCTAATATTCATGCAAAAGAGCAATTTTATCACCAATGGAAGTGTGAAGACACTGACACTAATAAGTTGGAGCATTGTTGTATTGGGGCCTCCACCCTTGGAGTGGTAGACTCCACTTAGGTTGTGGCAGAGCATAAGGTTGAAATGACTGGTTGGTTGGCTGAGAATGATACTGAGATGCATAAGACCAAGGAGGGGGTGTAAACCAGAAAGGATGAGCAGGGGGTCCCTAAGAAGGTATAGTTGTGGTTTGGTTGGGGTTGTAATATGCATGGGATGACCCTTGCATACCCTGGTGGTATGGTCTAGGCCCAGGAGGTCTCCTTTGGTTGATGTAGCAAATCTGCTCAGTGACCCCTTCAGCTCCTTGATATACAACTTTGAGTCTGGGTAAAGAGGGTAACTTATCTGTGGAGTGGTTATCTACACAGAATGAGAAAATTTCAATACAGTTCAATGGACATTCGTTCCTAGGATGCCTCCTGGTGCATCTAGGACAAAAGATGACCAAGGTTCTCTCTGTTTATCCTCGATTCCTTTTGATTTTCATGGTTTCCAAATGCAAGGCAAGTGTTTGCAGCATCTCACTTTTTAAACCTTCGCATATTTCCAATTTCACCCTTAATGGACGAGTTGGAAGATGATGTACTGGCCATAGGTTGACTACCCCTACCTTTTTTCCTGGCTACCCTAGAATGGTTTCTAAGGACAACCTTGATATCCTCATAGGGTAATTGGTAGATATCTCCTCCTGCTAACAAATGTAAGGTATCTAGAAGATCTTCCCTTACTCCTCTAATAAGGACCAGCTTTAGAGACTCGGGGTCAAGTGTCCACTGGCCCTTTTGTAACTAAGTTGGAATCTTTCTTCATAGTCTTCTAAGGATTAATTGTGGCCCATGGTCATCCTGAAAATTTCTCTTCCTTTGACCTACAGTGGTCCCGATATTTATTCTTAAAAGCATGTTGTATCTGAACCTAAGCTGTGATGCTATCTCGAGGTAAACCCATGAACCAACGCATTGCTTCACCCTTGAGGGTAGATGGAAACAATTTTAAATTTTTCTTATCATCTGTACAGTCATAGGTTCGACATATAACAACAAACTCAAATAGGAAAGTGTCGGGTTCCTCTGTGGTTAGGCCATGGAAATGAGGTAGGGAAGAGGAGCTTATATTCTTCATCTTGGTGTTCCCATTGGTTTCCTTAATGGGGAAGGCACCCTCAACTCTCTCTCTATTCCCTCTGCCATTTCAGTTTTCAACCATTGGTTTAGTAGGAATGGGTTCCTCTTCCTCTTATTCCCCAATAGGTTCTTCAAATATGTTAAGTTGTTGACCTAAAGGTTCCTCCAGTTCACAGCCACCGAAGAAGAGAGAAGGTTGGCTGTTGGATGCAGTGGGGGTATTTGGCAAGAATCTCCCTAAATTTTCCCTATTCCTATGAGGCCTGAAAGGAAATGCTTTTAGGTTGGCTTTTATAAGACTTTCTAAGCTGGAAAGTACTTTGAAAAAATGAAATTGCTGATTGAATGTAAACTACCGACAGAAAGAAAAGTTACTTGCTGAATTGAAATTCTACTTGCAGAATGGAAAGGAAAGAAGATAATGACAACTGAAAGAAAGGAAGCTACTAGATTACTTTTGCATAAATAAACTAATGGCAGAAAATTGTAGACTAGAAATAGAAGAAAAGAAAGCAGTAATCACATTCTACTCAGACACCTCCCTGGCAATAGCACCAAAAAGTCATGAGCGCCAGTATTGCAGCATCCTAGGCTACTAGCTTTACTTATAAATCCAAGGTTCGTACAAACTTGGAGGTGATAGTGCTATATGCACAAGTGAAAGTGAAGGTCTTGCCTGTTGTCACTGTTCATCCGGCAAGAGACCCTAGGGGTTCCAAGCCAGACTTCTATAGAGTCAAAAGAATCTTGATTCTTTGATGGAAGAAGAGTAAATTTATTCTAAGAGGGCTACTCTACTGCAGTAATGATGAAAACGACATGTAATGCTAAATCACACCATATCCTAATTAACCATTTAAACATCTATGGTAAGAAAAATTATTGAATCAACACTAACCTAATGTTGCTATCTAAGTTACAGAAGTAAAGATCATCAAACCATCCTAATGTGTTAAAAAGAAAACTAAACTAAATATGTTTTCACTTTTTTTATTTTCTTTGGTAAAATCAAGCATGCAATTTAATTGTTCTTGTGGATGTGACAGGTGGATGGAAGGTGGTTAAGGATGGCTAGAAGGTCTAAGGATTGTTTGGATGGTGCGAGAGGGTCCTAGGAGTCTTTTTGTGACTTCCTAAAGGTTCCCCATCAATTTGGCCTTAAAACAGGTCATTTCAGGAAAGCCTACAGGATGTGTTAGAAGCCTACAGGATGATCCCGTAGGAATTGTAGAAAACCTACAGGATGCAACTGAGAGTTAATTTCAAGGTGTTGGAGGTGTTGGCAAGCTTGGAAAAGGTTTGTTATGAGTGGGATAGGCTGTTAGAAGGTCTAGGAACACTCAGGAGTCAATAACCAAGGGAAGAGATGGCTAGATTCACTCAATGTGTCTAGGGGAATTTCAATGAAAAAGGACAAAAAAAACTAGTGAGGGTGATGGTGGACCAAGAGATGGTTGAGGTGGATGAGGTGGAAGATGGATGCTGGTGATGAATTCTAGACCTCCTCCTAAAGTACCTGCAATGCTTAAAACAGGTGTGTCTTCCAAGAACTATGCAACAAGATGCATTCGAATATCTAGGATTAAATGCACATTAAACCACAAAGAAAAATATCCAACTCTAACTCATCTCATAAACAAAATATAGTCAAAAGTATGCAATAAGTTCTGATAATAGTTGGTTTGACTAAGCTAGGAGGTGAATTAAGGCCCATATAATTACCCAATGATGAGTGTCATCAAGAATCTAGACATAACTAGCCCCAGTTGTTATACCTTTCAAATGCATATTTATGAGCATCACACATATCCTCATGATGTTAAACAAATTCAAGGTTAAAAAGACTTCCTATATGAAAAGCATTCAATTTGTTCGGAATTAGGGTTTCCAAACATAGCCAAAGGAATTCTTATCCAATTCCTTTCTTTTACCATTTACCTTGTTGTGATTGATTCTTATTACGTTCTGTCACATCATCCAATTGTCAGTTATATAAACAAGTCAATTATTACCTTGTCACGCCAATACGAAGCATGTGACACCCTGCAACTACTCACACATTTCAGTCTTATGTTCCAAATATCAAGACATCATATATATTAATTTGAAATCAACCTTTACCAAGACTAAAAGTCATGTCATAATCAACTAATAGTCATAAGAAATAATGCCACAACTATCGCCTACCTACACTCAAGTACATATGAACTGTCTCAACACACATTTGTTAGTACAATCATATTAAAACAAGATCATTTGAACATATACTCATATTATGCAATTCATCAAACATTCAAAAAACTTGCAAACATAACATGTTAAATAAATCAACTAGATCACATAATAGACACCAAACACTCAAACACCAAATATATGACATAATTAAACAATGAAGTACCAAGTATACTACCTAAGAAACTCATACCTTAATGTATCTCAATGGAGGCTATCTTTTATGCACAATCAATCTAGTTAGCATGATATAACTTCACAACGTATCAACTCAAACATAAATAAGGTCATGATATCCATAAAATTAACTAGCTAATATGTTCACATCATAAGCTCATAAACAATTGTCATTCATACATAATAATCACATGTCCACAATCAGTCTAGATTAGTATGACATAGTATCACAACATATTAACTCATATATGAATGTCATAACCCTAACCATTTGCATAGACCAATCCAAATTATTATGATACATATAACATCAAGATCTTAATCTAATGACCCTAATCATCAGGTTACTAGCATATAACAACATGTTAACCTATAAAATAGTCATCAACAACATATAACATAATCATCAAGTTATCTAACATAAAACAACTATAGAAATGCATACAACCACATGCTACTATCATTCATGACTATTCGACACGTACATATGACTACACTAATCAACTAACATGTATCATGTATGTAACCATAATAATAATAGAATGAAAGGCATACACATAACCATAATGCATATAACAATCCTAAACCTACATACCTGCATGCCCAACATACAAACATGTATGATGACATGCTCTTGCCTCGAGGTCCAATGTTGCAGCTTCACTTTGATGATCAAAATCTCCTGCTCTATCTCAGCCAACACATTACCATCATAACATACCAATATCATCATGATGACCTAATTGCATACAATGACCTCAAAATGCATGTCTAACCTACCATACATGCATGACCATAACCATGAGAATGCATGCATATATGCATAACAATGCATATACACCGATACATTCATGACGACACATACCACAACAACACCCTCAACCCTCACGTGGCGATATCACTATAACCATGATGAACACCATACAAATGCAACGAGCACATGGACTATAATCTTAAGGAACACATATGAAACTAACATGAATGCATGACAACCACACTACCCATCTATTCCAAGGGGTGAACCATGCTCCGATACCACTTTGTAACACCCTACTCCCACATCTACCCAAGTAACCCGCCGATCGGGGTAAACATGTGACGAGAATTTACTATCATATGATTCAACCTCCTAAATCATGATAAGGAAGTGGAACCACTGGAAACACACCATATAAACCTTCAACATTAGCCATAGGACTCCTAGGAACCATCCCAACCTTTCTGCTAGCCATCCCTTGAGTCCTACTGATTTTTTAAGCTATTAAACCTTTGGGCGCTCCCATAAGCTTGTATGCCTATGTCCAGGGACTATTTCCAGCAGACCTAAGCCAAAGTCCATGGAATTTAAGACACTTTTCAACCCTAGAATTATGGCCACTGCTCAGAACTTGTTATAACTTCTGGAGTCCATTAAACACATGATGAGAAGACTAATAAAAAAAAACTAAGTCTAGAACTAAGCCTGACCATCCCCGATTAGGACTAGAATTTTGTCAAACACTTAGCATGAATGAAATCTACAGGTTTAAATAACATATCTACGCATAGGGGATTCCTACTTACCTGATATTTGCTATGAGGCATGTTTTCCTTATCACTTTAGCTGCAGTTTCATCCATTAGATCATAGATACATTGTTCATTAATATACAAGTAAAAAAGTGATTGGCACCATACATAGCCACTATCATAATACATATTCATAACTAGTATAGTAACACAAAAAATACCAAGGATACAATAGCCATAGAATCCACATATAAACCAGTGTAATACTCATGAGATAAAAAGGAGAAATAACCTCACATTAATGATGCAAAATCGAACCTGGTATGGGACTACCATGTTCCACCCAACCATAGATTGGATGAGCCAAATCTCTCTTCAGATATTCAACCCCGTTGCATATTCCAAGCATGAATGTGGGATCTAATAAAACACATCAATCAAAACCATTTAGGGCTTCCAAAAGCCAAACCACCTCAACCCATCAAACAATGATTCCACCTCACGGCCAGACATCACAAAACCATCACCTGATTGATATCTTCCTAAGATATACATGGATCCATAGCATTTGTTCCAACCTGACTCCCTGGACTAGTAACTCAACCTATGGTTGTTGCTAGGCTCCAGAGTGTCTATCCAACCAAGGATCCATGACTAATAACTGAACCCACCAAGGTTTCCAGAGTGTTTTTCCAACCAAGGGTCCATGACTAATAACTTAACCAAGATGTTACAGGGCTCTATAGTGTTTTCCCAACCAAGGCTTCAGGAACTAGTAACTCAACCCAAGCTAAGGAAACATGAGAACCAACCAGAAAACAAAGCAAATGAACCCAAAACACCATGTCTATCTAGGAAATCGAAATGATGAACAAATCCATTTTCAATCTAGGCAATCCTTCATGCCCATGACAAATCATAACCAAGAAGCCACATGCATGTGTCATGCATGCCGAAGGTAGTGAGGAAAACATATATGCAACTTGGTACCTACAAGAAAAACCCATTGTAGCTACTGATCCTAATGTCCTCTTACATTTTCCTGCTCTTCCTTTGACTTCTTGCTCCAAAAATCCAATTATTCCACACTTTCGAGGAGTGCTCCAAGAAAAATCTAAGTGTCCAAGAGTACGAGAGAGAGAATACAAGAGAGATCCTTTGGCGCAGGTAAATTCTCGATGCGAACAAAGACAATTCCTCTAACCCAAGAGAGCGGGTCTAGCCACAAAAAAACAATCTATCGAAAACTTCCTTAAGCTAGAATCAAATAAGAGGGCCTACCTCTTGGAATGTTATTCCGCTTGGTGATGATCTTGCTTCCTTACTCTAGCTACTTTTCGTTTCCTTCCTTTGAATACCTAAAACAAGCAAACAAGCAACAACAACAAACATGATAACATACAAATTGCATTCAACCTACTTAACAAGTCAAGGAACATTAAGCCATCAAATGTAATATAAAACTTTAATGTAGAAAATCAATCAATAGATGTATTCATATAAGTTTAGAAAGAGATTACAACCAATGCCTTGACGTTGTTGATCTCCTCTGACATATCCAAGTTCCCACACTTCTGCTAGCATCTCATGGATAGCCCCAACAATGGAAGTTTTAAGGCTTATTCCCTTTAGTCTCAAACCAAACCAAACACACTATTCTCCCTCAAACATAAACTAGAGAGCTACAAGCTATAGATTTCTTGCTGATTATTCAAGCGTAAAAAATACTAATACTAAAACTACATCCAAAAACTAGTTCAGCTTGGGAAAGGAGGGGCTTATATAGCTTTGATGGAGGGGAGATGGTTCCTCTTATCATGGGAGAGGCCTTATATCTTGGGTCTATTCCATCATAATATGGGAAAGGAACCCAAACTGACTTCCTTGGCTCCATCTAGCCCTACCATTTACCAGACTTCCATTACGAAACTTCTAGACTTGGAAGTTTCGACTCCATATTTAAAAAACCTGCCAAAAGAGGATCGGCACAACTGAGACAAGGCTCAGTAATGCTGATCGGTGTTAGTCCCAGTGTTAAACTCTACAAATCAATGCGGGGGATGAACTGGTGATTAGCGCCGGTCTTGTAAACTCGAGTAAAAGGAAGATTCTTGGGAAATGATGAAAAAGGGAAATGTTCTGCTCATGAAGAGGGACATAATGGGAGTTTCTTCATGATGGGAAAACACATGAGGGTCACTGTAGAGGTCCTACGGGATTGTGGAATGGGGAGTATAGGGACAATGACAAAATTTTGTGTAATAGATGCCCCCTAAAGCGTGAAGGCTAAACTAGAGGGAGGGGTGAAATGCTTTACAAGTAGATACGGGGAACCAGAGTCCGGGAAAACCTGTAAGCAAGTGTACATGTACATATCTGAAATCTAATAGTCATGCCTGATAAACATGAGAGGCATATAACAATACATGAATCCATGGTATTGGCGCAACTATCCAATAAGAAAAATATCATGTGCATTGATCCTCAGCATGGACACAACCATCCGACTGGAGTGATCATATGAAACAGATCCACGACATGGGTGCAGCCATTTATCTAAAGAATCATGTATATAATCATGAGTTACTCATTACTCCTCGAAACCTAGACTTTTGTAATCTAAGCTTAGGGTCTTGTACTCCAACACAACCCTATCAAAGTACAAATTCTAACATGTGAATAAATTTGTTGAAGTTGAACATGTTAAAAAGTCGCTTGATTACCGGTCAATGATGTGAATTGTTAACAAGCATAAGAGAAACCACCGATAATGACAGTGGCTCTCAAGGTACCAGCAACATAATTCACAAGGCGTGAATAAGGAACTCAAGTCAAAAACCCATGAAATGATTCGATCGAAGGCCAATGATGAGAACCTGTCGTCGAGTGTGAAGTATTTGCCATTAAGGCATGCAAGCTCTAAGGCATTGGAAACAAGTTTCTAGACCAACTTCATGGATAATGAGCTGAAGTCGATAGGAAGCGATTCGTCGAAGGAAGGTCATAATGAATCCTTCATTATCGACACGAAACAGGAACAAAATTAATGAGAGTAATCCAGGATGATCAGGCAATGTATAGGTAGGAAGACTTCTCTTGAACAAATGGATGACAAGCCTTCGGAGTTTTGAAACATTTGAAATCATAGGATCAAAGGTCATGGTGATGTGGCAAAGATCATATGAGAGGTTTAAAATAGATAGCCCAAAACCCAGGGAGGCAAGTGATAGAGTGAGGATGTCCCAAAACTCGACATGAACAACAGATGAGTGTCAATGTTCAAGAGTAATAAGCTACCTCGAGTGAATAAAACTGATGAAATACTTACAATTTTCCCTCACCATTTCTAGAAAATACCGCAGTTATTTTTACACAAGCTTGACGGGGATATCATATGCTTGTAAGATAAGTCCATCCTTCGGATGAATCCGACCTAGTAAGATTAATGAGCCCTAGGAAGGAGAAGCTCATGTTCATCATGGTGATGAATCCAATGTCGTTTAATGTTTTAACGAGTCCGAGAAAGGCGTAACTCAATATCTTTTACATGATTAGAGAGTTTGAAAAAGACACAAAAAAGAAAAATCTGCATGGTCCCTTTTCATACATTTCTGTCTCTTGGGCCTGAAAAGGTAGAAAACAATACTTGAGAGAACTGCTTCACCATTTCAGTCAAGGAGTACCTTTTTCGCAAATAGTTTATCCCAGCCCAAAAAAAGGGGTAAACATATATAGGATAAACGATGTTTCACGAACTTTAAAGAGTTAAAAAATGATAAGAGATCAACAACCTTTTCGTGTTTTAAGAGTCAGAAAAGAGATGAAAGCGGACCCACGATTTTATTCCCTTTAACGAGTCAAAAAAGGGAAAAAACACTTAGGAATATTTTCATCTTTTACGAGTAAGAAAAGATTTTAAAAGTGACTCGTCTTAGAGGAACAAGTGGTATAAAGGGTAGCAATGGGTTTTGACAATGGATGAACTGATCAAAACATGTAATGGTCAAGAGGCTGGCTAACAAAACCACTCATTGCTACGGTTCCTTAGGAAATGAAAAAGCAACCAAGTGAAAGCATATGATCCTCCAAAGAGATGGTGGTGATGGAATAAAACAACCAAGGCTCATCTAGGAGAAATTAGTTGATTAAAACATTAATCACGAGATGTAAATCAGCCATGGGTTCATTTTTACACAAGATTGAACCATGGAGAACTATTCTTGGATTTAGTTTTATGGTTACACAAGCTTGAAATGAAAAATTATGCTTGAGATAAGTTTGCATGCCCCTGGCATAATGACTCAATTTTAGGTACATACCCTTGAAGCTTCATTTCATTCAGTGAGGTGGATGGAATGAAGGTTCACTCTCAAGATCCAGGAAAGACTCGACTGGGATTTTACGAGATCTTAATCAAAGATTCGAGTTGGAAAATGGAGGTGCTTCATTTTCTAATGAGGTTGACACAATAAAATAACTATCCTCGAGACTTTTGTTTCATTTTTAACGAGCTTGACACAAGAGAAGGAACTATGTTCACACTCCTTGATTCATTTTTTAATGAGGTTGTCACAAGAAAAGGAACCATCCTCATGACTCCTTGTTTCATTTTTGAACGAGGTTGACACAAGACCACGAACTATCCTCGCCACATTTTTTCATGACCAATAAGAGAACATGGATCCTAAGAGGTCTTCACTAGATGGAAGAACCGCGATTTGGGAGGAATACATGTCATTTGGTACTAAAGACAGATCGAGTTCCAATGCCTTCGGTACATAATGTAAAATACCATTTGTGTAATCATCAGCAGATGTAGAGAAAGAACGGGTAGCCACATAATTGACTTGTGGTGGGGAGGGCACTGCTTGCAAATAAGAACTAATAGGAGACAATGGTTTCATAGGAGACACCTGTTGACTAATGAATGACAATTAATCAATGGTCATTATTCTCCCTTCATGTGGAAAAATAATCACACTAAAAAGAAAAGAAACAAGAGCTCTGATGACATAATCATAGTCGCGTCCAAGGAGAAGATTGAAGTCGAAAGGACCTTGGACTACCATCACGCCTATATAGACAGTCTTTCATCCCAAAGTAATAGGCAACTTTGGAAGGATCCCTAAGGGTTGACTACTTCCTCCGTTGAAAGCTAACAGATTCTGGGTGATAGGCACAAGTTGCGAGGAACCCAAATCTTTCCAAGTTGTAGAAGACATGATGCTAATAGACGTGCCTTCATCTAATATAATGCCATGTACTACCATATTATAGGCTTGTACTATGATCTGGAAAGGCACATAAGATGGGAGGTGGAATGCAGCCAGTTGACTCCAATCAAATGAAACGCATAACTACTTGGTGGGGGTATCATATTATTTCCACCATGCTCTGTAAGAATAGGAGAACGACTCATAACCAGAAAGGGAGGCTCACTCTTCAATTCATGAGGATCTGAGGAGATGAGAAGAACATGAGTAGTATGATCACCACTCTCTTTGGGAACAAAGTGAACAACTAAAGGCGGAGCCATGTCGACACTCTTTTTGACCAATGGTTGGTCGGGAACAGACACAAGAGAGTCATCGTAAAAAAGAGCAGGATGGGAAAGAGATGAATCCAAGTTAATCTCTTTACCAACTAGGAGAGGGTTAGAAGAAAGCCTTTGATAACCAATAGGAATTTGGGGTTGAGGAGCTTAAGGTTTTCCAAAATTTTGGAAGCTTTATCCATAAGAGGACAAAGGTGAAGAAGATGCTTCCCTTCACATAACCTACAGGGGAATCTAATCTTTCCCTTGTTCTTACCATCATTAGCTGAAGGGTTAGCATTGACATGATCTCTAGAGGCCGACGGGGATCGTCAATTTAGGTCTTCAGACCATACCTGTAAGACTCTAGGAATGCCAGGATAATCTCGAAGGAGATGGTCACCCTTACATAGCTTGCAAGGGAATTCTACCTTTCGTGGAGGATCGGAAGGTTTGTCTACGAGATGTGCATTTGGAGTAACAACTACAAGGTTGGCCTCTCACTTATCTATCTTCTTCTTCTTCGTCTTCTTCTTAGCCTCCTAGTTACTATATTTCAAACTTTCACCAGGCGAAGTGGAAGAGGAAGGTGAAGTAACAGGGGAAGAAGGTGAGAGGTCAACCTTAGAATCAACGTGATCTGATTCAAATGAAAGAGATGGTTAGCCAGGAGTTGGGACACTCAGGACCACTGATGTCGAACATAACCAGACAGGTAAAGCAATGGTTAACCCAGGGAGGGATAACGTTGCCATATAAGGAGCACCAGTATTTCCAAAAGAAAGAAAAGGACCAAGATTCCCATCCGAGGGGAATCCTTGACTAGTAGACTCTGGAAATGTTGCCATTGGAATTGACCCTAAGGAATCACTAAGGAAGATAACTTTAACCAAGAATATTTCTTGGGTATATAATTTTAAGACACTGAAATAAAACTTTGCCTTTTCATATTTTAAGAGTCGAGAAAAGGGCGAAAGGTGACTCAAGTTTCTTTCAGAGCTAATGAGCTCGAAAGGACAAGTGTTCGACGATATTTTAAATTTAACAAGTCAAAAAGACCAAAATGACTATTCTAGATGATCTAGGCAAAAGGATTATCAGGTAATCATGAACTGCAGAATACCTCCCAACGAACCTAGAAGTACAGCCATGCAATCTCCCCGAATGTTGTGTTTGGTGTATCACGTTTACAAGTTGGTAGACTTGGATTCCAACGGATAAAGGATTGCAACCTAGTAGGGTCTTGATTTATATACGTGATGGTATGAGGAGCACAAGTCCATAATAGCATTGTCTAGTGCCGAAGCGAATGACAACTGCTAGGTTTAAAGACATTGTAACACATCTCTAGCCTAGACCTCTAAATATAAGCATTAAGTTTCAATGCTTCCTTAGGTTAATTCAATAGATTTTAACGATTGATCTTGAATTAGGTTTCAATTAAAAGGCCCTACCATTGTCAACTAAAAAACCTCCTACATGCAGCTATATGAGAAAGGAAATATTTGTCTTCGATGAAATTTAACACTAATTGAGAGATAGAGAACACAAAATCAATGCATCAATCAAAGAATAAAATATTCACTAATAAATCTCCAAAATGCACTGAATCTCCCTATTGAATTCACTTCAACTAGTCCTTTTAACAGTAAAGAGAATTCGTTTCTTTTCAAATATAAATGATGATGCGACTCTAGTCTTCAATGATGCTAGCTAATGTAACATAATGATTCAGAAAACTAGAATTATGTAGTTTTAAATGGAATGATAACATGAATCTTTCACAAATGATTCAATGAAAATTTTTCAAAACAATCAACATCAATCAAATGGAAAGCACGAAAAGAGAATTCCTTCCACACCAATGATGCAACAATTCAATCAAGAACAAGATGAGCAATCTAATTTATGCCCAAAAAGAGACGCTTAATCAAGATAAGAACAAATGAAAGTTTCCAAACTTGTTTAATTGAAATCAATGCAATAAGATGACTAAAAAACGAAAATGCATGGAGCACCTAACCAATAACTTGACTTGCTGAGCACACAAACAACTGAATGGATGACAAACTAGATGTGCGAGGGTCACAAACCATCCAAAGACTCAAACAATCAAGTAAAAGAAGGAAAACCAAACAAGCACACAAACCAAGCCAATGAAGCTTTTCAGTCAGGCACAACACAGGCAAAATGAGCTAAGGGGCAGAAATTAAGAGAGAAAGACACACCGGTTATGATCCAGAAGAAAGTTTGATCTTCACCTATAGGAATTGGCATGGCTGCCTAACTGACAACAAGCGTTGATCGGCATGACCGCCACGACTGGCTAGACTATAACTAGCATTGATAGGCCTAATCGGCGCAATTTTTTGGCCAAAAAGAGAGTTGATCGAGGGATTCAAGAAAAAAATAAAAAATTTCAAAGGCCAAAACTAGACCTGCCACTATAAATTTCAGACTTAGAGCAGTAAACTAGGCGAAGCAGAGAAAACTAAAGGGAAATGGTGATACTAGAAAGGTTCACACAAAACCATGAAATGACAATCAATCAAATAGGAGGATTGGATCCCCAGTATGGTCACCAATTTGTGGTTCCAGTAAATTATCGATGTAGACAAAGACAATTCTTCTAGCCTAAGAGAGGGGGTCTAGCCACAAACAAACAATCTATGGAAAAATTCCTTAAGCTAGAATCAAATAAGAGGGCCTACCTCTTAGAACGCTATTCCTCTTGGTGATGATCTTGCTTCCTTATTCCAACTAATTTTTGTTTCCTTCCTTTGAATACCTAAAACAAGAAAACAAACAACAACAACAAATGCGATAACATACAAATTGCATTCAGCCTACTTAACAGGTCTAGGAACATTAAGCCATAAAATGTAAGATAACACTTTAATGTAGGAAATCAATCAATAGTTGTATTCATATAAGTTATAAAAGAGATTACAACCAATGCCTTGACGTTGTTGGTATCGTTCGATGTATCCAGGTTCCCACACGTCTACTAGCATCTCACGGATAGCCCGAACAATGGAAGTTTTAAGGATTCTGACCTTTAGTCCCAAACCAAACCAAACACCTTATTCTCCCTCAAACATAAACTAGAGAGCTACAAGCTATAGATGTCTTGCTGATTATTAAAGCTCCAAAAATACTAAGACTGAAACTACATCCAAAAACTATTTTAGCTTGGGAAAAAAGGGGCTTATATAGCTTTGATGGAGGGGAGATGGTTCCTCTTATCATGGGAGAGGCCTTATCTCTTGGGTTTTTTCCATCCTAATAGGGGAAATGAACCCAAACTGACTTCCTCAGCTCCATCCAGCCCAACCATTGACCGAACTTCCATTACGAAGCTTCTAGACCTAGAAGCTTCGATTCCATATTTAAAAGAATTTCCAAAAGAGGACCGGCACGACTAAGACAAGGCTCAGTAGCATTGATTGGTGATAGTCCTAGTGTTAAACTCTGCAGATCGGCACGGGGGATGAACTGGTCATTAACGTCAGTCTTGTAAACTAGGGTAAAAGGAAGATTCTTGGGAAATGATGCAAAATGGAAATTTTCTTCTCATGAAGAGGGACATAATGAGAGTTTCTTCATGATGGGAAAACATATGAGGGTCACTATAGAGGACCCCTGGGATCGTGGAATGAGGAGTACAGGGACAATGATAAAATGTTGTGTAATAGCTCCACAAAAACTTTCCAAAATCTTACCCACTGATCTTCAGAAGCCTTTTTATTAATGTGGCCTCTATTTTCTTCATTTTCCATTATTTTCTTTCATTTTCCTCCTTACATGCAACCTCTGACCTTTCACCTTCTTTTCTTCTAATTTCCATTATTTTCATAAATAAAATGCAAATAAATACCTCATGACTTGCCAAAGTGTTTGGCATTGCCTTTTCCAGTTTACTTAGCCATAATAAACTGAATGAACAACCACTAGGATGTTTTTCCCACCATTTAGCTTGTAATGTGTGTCCCATGACTTTGGTCTTATATATGTTTACATGGACTTTCAACCATGGTTGTTACAATAGCTTATCTTTGAGAGGATATGTGACGGTGACATGGCTTTTGAACTATGTTACAATGAGGATCAGAGGCCTTTTTATTATTGAGAAATAATGGAAAACCATAAACATCCAAAAACCCAACCCTAGAAGATCAAGTGCCAAAATTTTGTAGGTCCCGTTGGGGTTAGTTGGTAGACCAACTTCATGGGGTCATAAATTTGGCATACATATTTGTTTGATGTGTATAAGACCTTGTCATAAATACCTATCGGAGGACAAACCTTTCCTTTAGCTATGAATTTACCTATTTTCCAAAAAGAGATTGTGTAGGGCCTCAAAATGGGTCTGAAAGTTTAGGACCTAGAGACTACCATAAATAGTAAATTGTGTTACAATTAACAAAATTGAAAGAAACAATGTTGGGGGTCCTAGTGAAAAAGGTGGGTGGCCACCTTGGATTGAATGGATATGTGTTTATTTTTCACATAGAAATCAAGTATTTTGCTTGGAAAGAAACACATATTCATATAAACAGAAAAAATAGTTATTGCATTAGTTTTCATGGAAAAGGGAACGCGTTCACATATACAAAAGAAATATCTATTGAGATAAATTTTCTTAAAAGATATGAATTTTCACGCAAAAGGATAATAGTCATTTTGTTAGATTTGTTTCTCAAAAGCATATGCATTTGCATGCATAAGAATAATAGCTATTGTGTTAGCTTTCTTTTCAAAAACAATAGGTATTTGCATGCAATGATAATAGCTATTGTATTAGATTTCTTTTGTAAATGATTATGCATATGCATGCAAAATAATAATAAGTAATGTGTTAGCTTTCTTTTGGAAAATATTATGTATTTTCGTGCAATATAATATCTATTCTATTAGATACTTTTGGAAAATGAATACATGTTTGCATTCACAAAGATAATAGCTAGGGGGCTAGACTACTTTGGATAAAGTTGATCTAATTTCATGCACAAAAATAATAATTATTGTGCTAATTTTCCTCTAGAAAATATGGGTAGTGGGGTGGTAAAGAAACAATAGTTAGTGTGGTGTTTATCTTTGGAAAGATTTCTATTTTCCTATTCAAAACGATGGTGATAACCATGGAGATTATTTTAAACATTACCGTGTTCTTGTGGGTGAAGTAGGGACAAATGAGCATGCCTTAGTAATTTTGGTGTATTTTACTTTATGAATGTGAGATTTTGATGATTAGACTATTGGCATTATGGTGTGTATGTGTCGAGCTTGTTGATTTTAGCATTGGCTCATGATGGCAGCGAGCTTATGTTGGCATTTATGTCAACCCTATGTAGTGTAGCTAATGTGTTGATACCTTCCTTGTAGCATGGTTGCAACCAGTTGAGTTGGCATTCAGATGATTGTATTGGCATTGATGTCAAGCTTACGATGTCAACAAATGATGGCATCAGAGAATGATGCAAATCTACATGTGATGGAGATGATGGCTCAACTGTCATTCATTTTTTTGAGATAACACAATAGTTGAGTTGGTATTCGAGGTATTCATCATGGAAGATTTTAGGGGCGAAATTTCACCCCTGGGCTAAATTAAGGGGTTTTATATTTTTATTGGGCGAATATTTTGTATCATAGTACATTGTTACAAACCACCTCAAATTTATTTTATAAAAAATTTAGGTATGGAGGTTAGCCCACCCTATTTTAAGAGAGAGGGTAAAAAAAGTAAATTTAGCCCTTGAAATTAGGAGTTACAATCTTCCATTCACCCTCATTTTCAAGAAAATGTAATTATGATAGTTATAAATAAAAATATAAATATAGTGGAGGTATGGTAAATAAATAAAAAAACAAATAAAATAAAGGTATGGAAAATAAATAAAACCCCTTTTTATATTTAGTCCATAACCCTCTTTCTATTTAAGAAGGCTAAAAAACGAGGTTTCATTTAAGGGAATCCTATGGGCCAAATACCATATTTATAAAAGAGGTATGGTAAATTAATAAAAATATAAATAAATGAGAGGTATGGTAAATAAATAAAACTTTTTTTATATTTACTCCATTGTCAACCTTATATTTATGAAACACGCAACCATGTAAATAAATTAAAATATAAATAAAGAGGAGGTATGGTAAATAAATAAAAATATAAATAAACCATAGGTATGGTAAATAAATAAAACCTCTTTCTATAATTAGTCCATAACCCTCTTTCTATTTAAGAAAGCCTCAAAAAAGAGGTTTTATTTAATTGAATCC
This sequence comes from Pinus taeda, assembly GCA_000404065.3. Classification (NCBI taxonomy): domain Eukaryota; kingdom Viridiplantae; phylum Streptophyta; class Pinopsida; order Pinales; family Pinaceae; genus Pinus; species Pinus taeda. The sequence goes on from APFE030765084.1 coordinate 62,207, forward strand.
TAATGGGCCAAATACCATATTTATAAAAAAGGTATGGTAAATTAATAAAAATATAAATAAACAAGAGGTATGGTAAATAAATAAATAAATAATTATATTTACTCCATAAGCCACCTTATATTTACGAACACTCAAAAGAATGTGTTATATTTAGGTGAAGCCTATGGGCCAAATACAAAGGGCCAAATTATTATTAATACCATGTAAAAAAAATCTATTAACCTAATATTAGTATTAATAAAAATAAATATGGCACATGGTATTGACCCATGGTATTCACATGGAATGCAAGCTATTTAGAGGGGGGAATTAAACTAGCATAGATCCATCTTTACTATGGATCAAATATCGTGATATGCAAACTAACATAGAGTGAAAAAATATTTGATCCCTCTCAGTGCTTGGTAGATCGAGAGTAAAAATGGATCTTGTAATTTAATGTCACTTAAACATTTTAACTTGGTTAAAATAAAAAAATAAAAATCAATTATTAATTTTATTATTTTTTATAAATTATTAATAGTAGTTTTAAACTCCAGGTTTATGATAACCCATGGTATTGACCCATGGTAATACCATGATATTCATGTCAGCATAGACTAGATAAAGGGGAAATTCTATCAGCTTAGATCCATCTTAATTCTGGGTCTACCGAGTGTTGGGAGGGATAAATAGATTTCATCCCTCTAAGAGTGGTAGATGTGGAGTTAAGATGGATATAGGTTGGTTTTTATGATAATGAAGATATTAAATAGACTTAGGAAATTATATTGTAAAAACAATCTTAAGGTGAATGGTTACATTTAGTCACTTCACAAAATTTAGTAAAAAATACCGATATGTCCATTAATATTGGTTTTTTTGATTTAATAAAAAAAATTTCAAAACACTGAAATCTTAACTCTTTTGGCAGAAGAGAGATAGTCACGCCCAGTTTTCCCACCATTTTTCCAACATTCTCAATATGATATCTTCATGAAAAAGTCAAAGTACTGATCTTGGATTAGTTGTTTGAAAATATTCTGGTTTGTACAACCTTTCATCTTCTCTGCTATTCTTAGTTTGTCATAATGATCTATAGGGGTTGGGTCACTGCACAATATTGTCCTAAAAAGTCGAGATTGTGCACCAAAAAGGAAATTAATCCATATGTTACAACGCTGTTAAAAATGGTATGAGGGTAGTGAATTATGCTAATAAGAAATTTAGATTGGGAGAGATGTAATTAAATTTTATTATTTAATTAAACATTTCCAATTAAAATAATAATAAATCTACATTATATATTTATATGTTGATTGGAAGGCTTCTGACAACAATCACTTCTTTCCAATTGATCCCCTTCGGGCCTTTGGGATACCTACTACTTCATTATATTATATAGTTGGGGCTTGCTACTTGTTGGCGTGTTGGGGTAAACAAACTTGATGTGTTTTTTTCTATCTCGCAGTTGGAGTCTATGGAATAAGAAAGAAATGTCATAGCTTGGCAAAAGTGGTAGCTTGACAAAAGTGGTAGAGAAAACATTAATCTCTCCTACAATGACAAACATGGCCACTAAAACCTGCAACATTGTTTGTAGGAAGTGAAAATTATGTTTCTTTTTTCCAAACATGTATGTTAGTAT
>APFE030765084.1:64325-125231 GCA_000404065.3 Pinus taeda
TACAAGATTTTATAATTCAGTGAAATATTCACCATGACTTTACAAGATAATATAATTTGGTGAGAGATTTGCCAAAAAAATTATATATACATATTATATTATTGATAAAATCGCCTCCCTTTTTTCTATGTATCATGGGGATTCGCCCATTTATTATACATATAAATTTAGGGTGAGTCTTAAAATTTTCCCTGGTATCCATCTATGCTCATGGAGATGACATATTGCAGCAGTGTATTGGCTTGATGATGATGTTGCAAAGATGCTTAAGTAGTGTACACATGTGTTGTAACTTGTCAAGATGTTTGTTGGAGAGTGAAGGACTTGGTCTCACTCATGCCAACCTTGTTTGTTGGCCTGAAGGTCAATTTGGAAGTGACACTTAGGATACCTATTTGATCCATTTGTTGAGGTGTTTCTGAGCTTGGAGGTGGTTTGCAGGCATATACAGATGTTGGAGAAGGTGATCCAATAGGTGGAGGAGGTTCTGAACTAAAGTTCCATTATTTTTCCTTATTGTCTATCACATTCACTCACATGCAGGGTTGTGCATGCAACTGAGAGGCTCCAGTCACTGGGACATAGGCATGTGCATGAGTCCAACTAAATTCAGCTAGAATTTTGCATGCAAGTGAGTTTTTTCACCAATATTCCTTCGCATTCCTTGTCTAAATTGGATAAAAATTGCATGAAAATTTCAAAAGGCTTTATTATTAAGTTGTAAATCTTGGGAATGGTTTAGAAAGGTCCTTCAATGACGTGAACACATTTAATGCACATGTAGTGATGTTAGAGGATTAATTTAGTCTATTTTTTCACCTTTGATCCCATCCCAAAGGTGAATTTCATCCTCCATGTTTTACATACATCAATCTGGAGTTGAGCATTTGTTGGTTGTGTGTGATAGTGAAAGAGTGAAGAATGCATAGAGAAGGAATGTTGCAGAATCAGTTGAGAGTGTAAAACCTTTAGTGTATGAGTGAAAATTAATGCATAAAAAGAAGATTTGAAGCATACTTCAAAATAAATCATATTTGAATTTTCTCTAGTAGAGTTTTGTTTGGAGGATTGGATTAGATATTATGTTGCTCGATGACCATAGTATTACAGTTTTGATGCACGAATGTGAGCCACTATTTTTCTTGTGTTGATAAAATTTTGTGGTGGTATTTTTGTTTGGTTTATTGATGGTGTCTTGTTGCTGAGACTTCGACAACAGAGCTGAATTCTTGTCGAGCATAGTGTCTTGGATCGAGTTTGAAAATTATGAACTGAGGTCCACATAGAGTTTAGGAGCAGTGACTTCATGAGAGAGGAGCAGTGATATCTAAGCTTCAACAAAAGGAATGTTTTCTCCATCATATTAGAGTTGGATAGTCGAATCGGAGTTGGGTGAGGATCATTGATTGTGGTGGCCTTTAGCGGATGGTAGTCTGTAGATCCATGTGAGAATAGAGTCTTCTAAGTTGATCAGTAGAATCAAGATTCCTAGTTGATTGGTGTTGGCATATTGTATATCAGGTTGAGTCTCTAGGCCGATCAGATTCAACTAACTGTGTAATAGATAAATTGATTGACATAATAGAGATTTAGAGTAGAGCAATAGGAACAAGGGTGGTTTTTCTCCCGAAAGGGTTTCCACTAGAAATATTGTGTCTAATGTGTGATGATGATTTTTTTGGTCGTGCTTTGATGGTTTTCATTTATTATATGTTTCTTATGTGTTCACATGTTTATTGTTTGCTAATATGTTTTTAACATATTGTGAGTTTCTGCAATAATAAGCGTGTGATTCAGTTGAGAAGTAATAAAAGGAAAAAATTGATGATAAGTCACACCACTGATTTACCCCCCACCACCCCCCCTAGTATTGCTCAAATGTTCCAGCAATTGTTATTAGAGTGGGGCTCTCAGTTGTAGTTTGATTGTTTGAGAGTAGATCTGGGGTTTGTTGGCATAAATTTTTGAATGAGTTCTCTGGAAATTCATGTTCTTGTTGCTGCAAATTTCAAGGTATGCCAAGAAAGTGTGAAAAATAAACTATTTTATTATGGATTCATCTTGTCGAGATTGGTTTGTCAAGGATTTGATGGAGATTCACCTTCATCTAAAGTATTGAAGAAAAATGCTCAAGCAAGGAAACTTACTTTCAAAAATATCTTTAATGCGCACTTGGAGAAACTTAGAGATTTGAAATCTACCAAAGAGGTTTGGGATAGATTGTATATGCTATTTGGAGAAAAATACAACAGTAGTGATGAAGAGGTTGAGAAGACATCAAAAATATTAATAAGAAGAAGAGATCCATGAAGAAGGAAGCTCCACTTAAACCGGTTGTACAAGAAGACAACAAATATGAAGGTATAAGCCACAATGATCTACTTTTGAGTTATATTTCTCATAGCAGTAATGACAATGATTCAAATTTAGTTAGTGAAAAATATGAGGATCAAAATTATATTGTCCTTAAGGAAAAATGAATCTGCCATGGTTGTTATTAAAGAAGTTTCTAGTGAAATTGGTAGATTAACGTATGTATACAAGGAGCATGAGAAGAAATTGTAGGTTTGTAATGAAAAAAAAGAAAAATGTCTCAAGGAAGAGATCACTACCTTGAGGACACAACTGGAAGAATAGAAAAGAATAGAAGAGGTCAATTGCAACAAACAAAAGGATAGGAAGGATTATGTTGAAAAGCTTGAAGGTGTGATTGAAGAATTGAGAAAAGAGATTGAAGAAAAGAACCAAAAGTTAGAGAAAGTGAAGAGCACCATAACAGTGAACATATCTCACAAAAATATTCAAAAGGGAGACACAAGTTTACATGCAGGAAATAATAATAAAGAAGAGCCAAAAGAAGGTTGCAACAAAGAATATGACCAACATTAACAATAAGAAAGGAAGGAGAAAATAGATCCACCAATAGTAGCAAAGAAGAACCAAGTAAACCATTCACTCCTAGGATTGATGATGGAAAATTTTAGAGGAGAAATAAAAAATCCTTTGCCCCCTTGATGAACAAGATTGAGTGCTTCAACAGTCACAATTTTGGTCATGTGGTAGCTACTTGTAGGAGGAGAATACATACATCCATGCATTAGTATGACCATCCAAGAAGAAGACCTACATTCAAGTATAAAAGTTCTTTCAATGGTCATTGTTTTAGTTGTAACATGTTTGGGCATAAATCCATTGAGTGCAGATCTAGAATGAGGAGATGGACGTATAGTATGAGAAGCAAGAGATCATATCCTTTGGCTACATATATTGGTCATATAAAGTGTTATGTGTGTCATAATTTTGGGCACATGGGCAAGGATTGTAAGATGCCTAGATCCTTGAGGCTTTGGGTTCAAAAGCAATAGAGAAAAAAGAATGCACAACTAAGGAACCAACCAAGTCATTGAAGAAGAAGGAGAAACAACTTGGAAGATGTGGTATTTCACTTTGTTTGTTTGATGAGTATGACATGTGGTATATTGATAGCAAATGCTCACACCATATGTTAGGAGATAGGAGGAAATTTTAGTTTCTCAATAGAACCAAGAGTGACTATGTTGAGTTTAAAGGAAATGAAACAACATGTTATATGCCTAGGGGGGATAATATGGGGTACCAAGGGAGGTACCCAAGGTAATAATGTAATAATGAGATGGGCCATAGTAATAAATAAGGTGGTTAACCCATATCATGTAAGGGACCACAAGTAGTTAGTAACAATGTAATGGGCCCATGGTATTAGTTGGATGGTATGAGGGAACCATGGTAATGATCCATGGTATTGTATGTATGAGGCTTATATAAAGACTAGAGACTCTACATGGAGAGATGTGAAGGAATAGTCAAGGAGAACACTCCGCAAGCCATATGCTTGTAGGCCCATTACATTATTACTAACTACTTGTGGTCCCTTGCATGATATGGGTTAACCACCTTATTTATTACTATGGCCCATCCCATTATTACATTATTACCTTGGGTACCTCCCTTGGTACCCCATATTATCCCCCCTAGGCATATAACACAACAAGAGTGTTGGGAAGTGGTAAATCCAATATTGGTGAGATGAGGAAAAAGGTAGATGATTTTTGGCTCATTGAAGGTTTGAGGAATGATAGTTTTAGCGTGAGCCAAAGGGTTGATGGAGGAAAGGAAGTGATATTCAACTCCAAAGGTTGCATCATCCTGAAAGAAGGATAAGAAAGAGTGATTTCCAAGGGATTGAAGACCCTAGATAATGTGTATGTGTTGAATTGAAGAGTGTAGAGTAAGAAGAGACCAAGGGAGTACTCTTCCTCATCATATTATGAGTAGTGAAGAGCATCCCCTCCTGCAATCCATGATTTTTTCTTGCATACTCATAGAGGACTGTAAATTTCATGAAAGGTGCATAACCTCAAGGGGGGCATATGGTACCAGTGTGGCAGTTTGATGAATACAAGTTGGTGAAAAAACATATAATGAGTTCATTTTAGCCTCATGGATATTCAATTCCATAGGGTCATCTTGTCTATTGGAGGTATATTAAGCTTAGGGGGAATTATGCATGGTATGAGGTTTGCATGAGTTATTTGATGTTTCTCTTCATCATTTTCACTTAGTTACTTGTAGTTGTTTTACATATGTTTTGTGAGTGAAAGTAATACATTTCTCAGCCATATATATGTTTTTGATCTCAACTAATGTTCGTTGAAAAGTTGTACAACCATGCATGAAATAAGATACTTGGTACATGATGCATAAATATGACTTGAGGCATGAAACATCCATGCATGAGCTATTTTATGATGATTACTACTGCCATGTATTTGCTATTATTTCATAATTATGTATTGGTTGAGATTCGAGTCAATATTATGTTGAATCATCATGGTGTTAGGCATGTAATGGAGTCTTATGGAGTCATTTTAGTTGAAAATAATTAAATATTATTTTGTATTAATGGAGAAATGGTTACATAGTTGTAATGTATCTCCTTAGTTTAGGATTTGTTCCTAGAATTTAGGAATTTGGTTGCAACTTCCTAATTTCTAAAGTTGTACTTAAATGATGTAATCCTTCATTTATGATATAGAGTGTACGAGAGTGATCTCTCTGTTTTGTGAGTGTAGTCTCCAGGTGCAGGCCACACCTATGAGCTACATCTCCTTCTTTTCAATTTTGTTCATATTTTATCTTGGTATCAGAGCTCAGATTGGGTGAGCCTGATCTTTTATCACCTTTGTGGTTGAAGTGCCTTTGTAGCTAGTGTTGAACAGATAAATCCCCTCTGCGGACAGAGGCAATCCCACTAGCCCAGAACGGGTCTAGCAACAATCAATCAATGCTACTCAGCAAGTTCCTAATTGCAATTAACACGTGGGTAATGAACACCTACTTGGATTCCAGCGCTATTTGTTTGATGAAGAGATGTCGCTCTCACTCCTTCGCTCTGGTCGGTCACAATCCTCCACTATCCTCGTGGATGGACACCTGTACATGCAAAGAGAGAACAAACGCAAGCGTGAAATCTAGTTAAAGCAACTATACATTAGTCAGAAAGGATGTAATTCACATTAATTATCATGAGACAAATGAGAATGGAACCATAACAGTAGTCATCTATTAATGAATAATAGGCAGAGGAAGATACAACCAAGGTTCTGACGTTGAACCTATTCTCTGGCTAGGCGAGCAGCTATGTATGCCTTGCAATAGACCTTCTCTCTCTCAGGATTCCGGCAGCATAACCTCCCTATGCTTCAAGACTCTAACTATCACTCCAGACAAGCATAATCACAACTAGCATTACTCCAGAACTCCACAACTCCACAACTCCCAGAACTCTAGAACTCCTAGAACTCCCGAACTCTCTTATCTAATGCATGAGGACAGACTTTTATAAATGGAGAAGGGAGGAAGATTCAATGCACCAGGACGCCCATTGTGGATCGAAATTATCTCCGAAAAGCTACTGAGGATAGACGTCAAGGATAGATGATGACTCTCGACCTTTATCAGATGGATTTTTTCCTTCAAAAGACTTCATGATCTGAAAGGAAAAAACATATGGGTGTGTGTTTGCCTAAAATCATTACCAAACTTAGTTGGCGCGAGTGTTGTTCTAGGACAGAGCGCTAATGGGCGCGCCCCTTTTTGAGGATCTCAGTGATTGGCGCGGATAAGACACTGTGTACCTGCGCCAATGGAAAAAAGGGAACTTTTCAGGGATAATTTGCAGAAGGTGTCTTCAGGGAACATGAAGTACATACTCAAGGGAACATAATGCAAGTGTTTTTAGGCTATGTCACTGCTCACAGGTCCCAGAACGTATCCTCCAATGTACGAAAACAGGGGTAACAGGGACGGTGACCAATGGTGACAAATTATTGTGTAACAGGAATCATGGGATGTTCGATGCTCTGTGGACTGGACCTTTTATGATTTCTCAGATCCAGGGGAACAATACTTTCATGCTGCAAAGTATGGAAGGAGAAACAATTTTTGATGGCCCAGTTAATGGGCGACTTTTGAAAGTTTATGTGGTTTAAGGTCTTTAGGCCTTAAAGTTGTAAATATGTTGTTTTTATCAGGTCTTAGTGTAGACTTAATTATGCTCCATGCCCAATGGAATACTAGGAAATGTTCTTGTTTTTATGTAGAAGGTAGTGGTCTACAGTTCTTGAGACCTCACAAGGAGGATCTCATCCCCAGAAGGAGCCAGTGTTAGCTCTGCTATGCAATGCTGATCTTCCAAAGTCAGAGGAAAATATGGTCTGTGTGATGGTATCTTCAAAGTGGCTCACAACAGTCATTTTCTCCTTCTTTTTTTTCCTCCACCCCACTTATTATCCTCCACCTATGTTACCCTATTTCCCTCCTAAACCCAACAAAATAGCCTCTTTTCCTTTAAGCCTAGAGCGCAAAGCCTAAACCCGCCATAAAACCTCAACCAGATGAATTTGCGCTTTTATAACTCATCGCCTTTTATCTCCACCGTTGATCTTCCCCGCAAAATCTAACAACTCCCGTCACGTCCAATAAAGTAACCTGCACGATTATTTCTCCACCATTCGATCATTTCCATAAAGATCTGATGACATTCGCTTTTATCGCACCCGTGATTTGATTGAACATTAGCGCGTGATGAGAACGATTTTTCTCTCTCATCTGCCGCTATGTGTCGATCTCTGAATGGAATCGCGCGACCCCATCCTTTTACTGCTTATGCCCGAAAGTGGTGCGATCAATACCAATACTGCCCGACCAAATCCGCCCGCCCGTTAAACTCCTGCGCAAATCTGTAGCCCAATCATCGGCTGATCTATTTGTCGAAGATCTGACGGCCCAAATTCATCCTGCTCCCACTTCGACCGACATCCTTTGTCGAGCCATCTCTGCCGGCCATTTCCCTGATCTGATGGCCATCCTTTTCACTCATCCATATTGCCCACTCGCCCGTGCAGTCCACGTCCTCTGACCACTCCGTTTTCCCGAAGGAGGAAGGTGACCAGCTTGCCAGTACCAGTCATAGTAAATCCTCAACAACCATATTTAACAGAAGGCATGGCCAAGGGAGAAAAGGATAGAGCATGACCCTATAACTTCATTTATCAGTTATGGAACTCCACTGGTACGAGCACTCCAACTGCCTAAGAGGACAACACAACACCTGAGCAGATTGAATTCACCCACTACAACAAGCAAACACAGTAAGAGACTCCATCAGGCAGTTAAATGCAGTTGGTGGTCAATTATGACCCCTCCATACCTAAATGGCCAAGTGCCCTTGTAATGTAAATCTATAAATACCCAAAAACAAGATGCAATAGAGGTTGGTGGTTGGCATTTTGATGTAAGGTTCAACTTCTGGAGACTGTAGATATTTTGTCACTTGCAGTGTCTCATCTTCATTTTCAGCTAATACAAGCTTCTTTTGCTGTTAACTGCTCACTTTCCATTTTCCTCTGTTCTAAGCTTGTGCTTGATATGTTGTATTCTTGATCTTTTGAGGTTTAGCACTACATAGTTGTCATCCTATCTCTGTGTTAGATTGTTGAATGTATCGCTGAATAGGTTACTCAGATTTCTTTCTATCTGATGCAAGAGAGCTGTCATTCTGTCTGTGCATTAGTAGAATAGATTTACAAGTTTCTTTACTAGTTGCAGTCGGCCATCACATGGTCTTGTGCATCTGTTGGTGTGGTTAGTATTCTCGATATTCACCCAATATCTAAACTGTGAGCATTTGGTGGTCTAAAGCCTTGTAGTATGGGGGTGTTCACGCATGTCTGGAGTGAAACAAGATAGAAGTGGTTATCTGGCTTGAACAAACATCAATCCTTCCATTAAACCTGCAACAATAAGTTGAATTTATATGTTACCAGGCATCTCCGAGCTACAACCTAGGAGAGTTTCTTGGAATCCTAACACAACCAACTGGCCCAATCGTGGCTGACTCGAAACTGTGGCAGACTGAAACCATTCAGTGATTTTGTACTTACATAGGCACTAATTTTGTACTTCAAATTCCCTTGATCATAAATTCCTCATAATGCCAAATTTTTCCAAACAATTTTTGATATACCTGAATGAGGGTACTTTGAACAAAACCCGCGTGTCAAAATATCTAGATTCTTCTTCATTTGAGCACAAAGTTTATATTTTCACCTACATGAATTTATTCTGTACTTACTATGTATCAACTAGTTTAATTAACTTGTGAATAATTTTGGCAATGGAACCCTGTGGTAAATGAACTTGGAAAAACCATCAGTAGCAAATCATAGAAAATTCATCTCTAATCATAGAAAAGCTAAGAAAACTAATGGTAATCAACCACGAGGCAAGGGATATGTATTGGCGACAAGTTGTGGAATTATGGTATAAAATTAGTGTAAAAGTATAGAAATTTAGATTATGAATGGTGATATTGTACGATGGAAAAATGGGCATATTCGAGGCCCAATAGTAGCCTTGACAAAGACCACAATGTGCTTGAAATGTGATACGACTATTATTTAAATTAACATTGAATTTAACAATGTAAAAGCACATGAGATATGCTTAACTTAAATTAACAAAAACTAAAACTTGTAATTGATCCTTTTAGTTTTACATTTTTTTTTCCAAAGAAAAATACAAACTTTTTATTAAAATAAAAAGTTACATAGCATATGCATTAAGCATTCAATTTGGCTGTATGAAAGTAGATCATATAGCCCACAGGATACAGTCCTGCCTAAAAGCAAAAAAGAAAGTGCCGCTCCTGTTATCAGGAGTGCAGAAAACAAAAAATCCAGCTGGCCTAAGCCTTCCGGCCCTTCTTCTTCTCCACTTTTCGCCAACCATCCATGTTGTGAGTGGAGTCAATAATGGCAAGCTGGTTTTCCACTGTGTTCATTGGCTGTTCCTTGTCTGAATCTGATCCTTCAGGACTGTGAATTCGTTTATTACCACTTATTTCCAGCTGGAGTTCTTGTTCCCTTTCCTCATTATTCTCTTTTTCCTTATCATCTTGAGCTTTATCCTTTGCTATATTATGTTCTTCTTTCTTTGCCATAACTACCTTCTTTAATGCATCATCTATATTCTGCCATCCTTTCGGCTTCCTTTGTTGTTGCTTGCTCTTGTTGGGGCTTGGACACGCATTGTATAGATGACTTGTTTGTTGACATCCCTGGCATCTGAAAGCTATGTTCTCATAGTCCAAGGGTTGTTTCCAATGTGTATTATTGAAATTCAGAATTATGCTTTCAAGTAGTCCTCGGCTGAGATCTACCTCGACACATATTCTGGAAAAAGTAAATATTCCTTTTAGATGTCTCTCTGCATCTATCTTTAAAATTCTCCCCAAGGTATTTCCAATAACTGTTAGAGCCTTTTGATGCCAAAAATGTAAAGGGAGGTAATGCAGCCTAACCCGTACTGGCATCCTTGACACCACCATGGTATTGGCATCAAAGTCAGGAAACCAAGGGGTAATAAAAAGTCCAGCACTGCCCCAGAACCATGGCCCTTGGTTGAGAACTGTTTCCTTTTCTTCTTCTGTGTGAAAACATACTATAGAAACCCCTTAGGGTATAGGTAGATTTGGCAATTTTTTGTCCAGACCGAATGGATCCATTGATACAATACATCAGGTCTAGGCCAAAAGCCATTAAATCTACAAATAACTGCATTTTTTTTTAGATCTAAATATATATTATTTACCTCTGGTATATCGATGGAGATAGATGGGCTCTCCGGAATTTGATCTACAATGTACTGCCCTGGGGGTTCAATGCCAGCTGTGGGGTTTTTCCCTTTGCCCTTCACTACTTCTTTGAAAGACCCTTTGCTTTGCAAGCTAGTTCCAGAGCTTTCGGCTCCTCCTTGTAATCTCATATTGAGAATGATTGTAGAGCCTGACTTGATGTTGTAATCTTGCATGGTTATGCAGTCCTGCAATCTACCCTCATTTAATAGGTGTTTTTTCCCAGCCGAGTAGCCAGTCTGAATGGCGACGTTGTTCTTCAAATTTGAAACCCTGTCGCTATCATAAGTCCAAATCAAGGTTGTGTTTCCTTTTAGGGTCTTAACAAAAATTTGAAAACCGGATCTGGTAATCTGGGGTGGCTCGGTTCTTATCAGATCAGAGTTATCCAGATCCGTATCCGATCTGTTTAAAATCTTGCTCTCATGAACAGAGCTTTGGATCTACCTTGCCTTGAGGAGATCCTTTGCGTCTAAATAGGGATCCGCGGTAAAAGAATTTGATTTTTTCCTAGATCCATACTTTGGCTCTGCTCGAATCCCAAAATCTAATCGCCTGTCTATGAAAAAGCTTTGATCTAACCCTTTGAGGCTCTTTTCAAACAACACTTCTCAATCCAGAGATCCGGGATTATTACCTCCCCTTCGCTGGGCTTCATTGTTGTGCCGCCAATCTTGGATCCGAGACTCTGCGATGGGTGCAACAGTGTCTCAAATTCCAAAGTACCGGCGATTCCATCTCCGTCTGCTAGAGCTATTGAGCAAAAATCCGATCACCCGATCCGCAGATCCCTCCTTTGCGGATTTGCTTCATTGACTTCGATCGATGCGTGTTTAGTGCGGGATTCCAGCTGAGGAAGGCCGACAGTTAGAGGAGTCGCCCAGGTTTCCAGATCTGGTCGTTTTAGCATCTCCAGCTTCAACAATAGATTCAACAGCCCTACTCTTCACAGCGCATCGGATGTCCCTGAATTTTGTGCGAGATCAAGCTTTGGATGAATGAATTCATAGAGATTTTGAGGGTCGCTGAGAGCCATTGCCATCACTCCAGGGTTCAGAACCGATTCTCAATCCTTTTAGTTTTACATGAAAATAGATCTTTTACATTTAGTTTTGTTTAGTTTTTACATAATTTTTTATTTTTATGATCTTTTAACATGATAAAATATAGTGTTATTTTATAAATGTGTATATATGGAAAGTATAAATGAAATATTATTTAATATTTCATTATTTTATAATAACATATTTAAAATTTTCATAATAATAATAATTTGATTTAAAATTGTAATTTAGCTATATGTAGATTTTATATTTCCATTATTTCTTTTTTATTCATATTTATAATTTATAAAGAAAAAAGCAAATGATTTTGCCAAAAAAATACCGTTTGCACTATGCTTTGTTTTACCATTTAAATGAGGAATATTTCATAATAAAGAAATTGCTCGGATAATATTTTATAATAAAAAATACACTCTGCAGAATGTTTTACCATTTAAATGAGGATGACTCGGCTCAAATAGCTATGTGTTGATGGCAATTCAATAGTGAGTTAGTTAGTACTAATAGGGTGATGGATGTTAAAAGGGTAAGTGAAACTGAAATGGATACACCATTTTATTGATAAAATGAGTTATCTTATTAGTCTGGCATAACAGGGACTATAGCGTTCGATACGATGTTGACTAACAATTAAACACTTCTTTGACCAAACATTTTGCTTGCGTACAAATATTTAACCAAAGTTTTTGCTAGCCATTTGGCTGCACCAAAATTTTAAGCAAAGTTTTCAAATCGACCTCTTATTGGAAACTTCATGTTTCCCGAGGCAACTTTAGATATACAAAGGGTTTTTATCCAAAGTTCAGATTCCTAAATGCAGAGCATTTCTTCTTTGTCTATTTTGTGATATCCAAAGTAACTTTCGCTTCCTGTATGCTGCCACTACCATTTTATTGGATGCCACCTGTTCTTGTTGCCCTGAATTCTGTCACAACTCTTTGATGCCACATGTTCTCATTGTGTATTTGAGTTACAACAATAACTCACAATAAATCCAATCGGTGAGTTGAGGTAAACTGCGGTCGTTTCTATGGATGGATTTAATCGGTGAGTTGAGGTAAACTGCGGTCATTTCTATTCTCTTCAGAGCTAGTAAATGTTTTCTTTGTCATCTGTGAATTATAAACAATAACTTACAACAGATCCAGATCAGTAAGCTGCGGTTAGTTCTATTTGCTTCAGAGCCGGGAAAGACAAGATAAGAACAAGAAAAGAGCTGAGTCGAGCTAGTTGCATTGCTTCCCGCAGAGCCAAGCCAAGCTAGTTGCATAGCTTCCCGCAACCTGAAGCAGTTTATGAGGGTCGGACCAACTTCTAATGCACTGCGAATTTCTCTGGTTAATCTCTACATGGAGGTAGAATTCTAAAATTTATTTGAGCAAGCTCAAGGAAGTCTAAGGGTTTTGCCCAATTCTGAATCAACCCAGATACTTGAAAAACAAATCAAAGTTCTAGATCATTCAAGAAGATTCAGGGGAGTTTGTCACATAATTAGACCGTATTACTAGTTTAAGCGTGTAAACACAGTTGCAACACAATCCCTCTTACCACTAAATTGGTAAACAAAAAAGCCAAATTTGTGGGCTTGCATGCTACAACATAGATGGTTTGGCCAAATAGTTAACTATAAATACAAAACCACTTGTCAATAGTAGAAACCATGACCTGGAGACAAGGATTTCTTAGCATGTCGATAATGAAATGAACAAAACAATCATTTGCCTTGATTTAAAGAGGAAATAATTTACAGAATATGCACTTACTAGTAATCGTGCCAGCCCACCAAAGTGGCTTATATAAGTATATATAGCTGCCTACTCCTACAGGACATTTCCATGTGCAATTGGAGCCATAATTGAGGTTAGAAACAGAGCACTTAAACCACTTCTTTACTATATGGCTAATAATTTTGAATGCTTGAATGTCCATGAACTTAATATTTCTTCAAATTGGTACCCAATGTTTCTGCAACAATGTGACATCATCGTTGAGGTTGGGGTATATGGCTCTTATCTTTAGTTTCCTCACTAAAACCTGGTAGTAATGGATCTTATTTTTAGTTTCCTCACTAAAACCTGCTAGTACAGGAAGCAACAACAGAGGAAGAGAAGCCTTGCACAGGAACCTACAGCAGAGCAAGAGAAGTCTTGCATAGGAAGGCATTGATGACTTTGCCTATGATGCATTTAGTGACAGTGGACTCTTATGCCATCAGTAGCGACGAGGTTGGTTATGCATCCGAAGTGAGTTCTTGCCAATTTAAGTAGGTTGATAACTTCATTGTTCATATATATATGGATATCTTTATTGAATGCAAGAGAAAACCAATGTAGCTGATAGGGATTTAGGGATTTCAATGTATCTAAGTCTAATAAAATTATTAGTATATTAATGAGATATCTATTATTTTCTACAGAAATGAAAATCTCGTTTACAAACGTTATTCAGAAATGGGAATAGCTTCAACATGTTCACAGCCACTGCCTTGTCTTGCATCGCTACAAGGTAGTCGATTCCTTTGTCTCTCCTGCTCCAGCCTTTTCACAGACCTAGATCTAGACATAGCCGCTCCAACCACAGGTGCTCTAGCCTTTTTCACAGAGCCAAACCATAGGTGCTCTAGCCTTTTCATAGACCCAGATCTAGGCACAACTACTACATTGATGAAATTAGGATTGTTTGCTTATTTTTTGGTTTGGTTTCAAGAATTAAAATATATTACTAGTTTCAAGTATGCATTTAACCTAGGTATGCATCACTATATACAATGTGACACACCTATGCAAAACCTGTAATGGATGTAGAGATGTACCTTTGCAAAGGACACTTGGAGTGCACGCAGAGATGTCACATACAAAGTAGTAATAAATCATCACGTTTTACGCTGTGGGCCCACAAATTTACCATTTGTCTAATTCTTTGGGTC
This sequence comes from Pinus taeda, assembly GCA_000404065.3. Classification (NCBI taxonomy): domain Eukaryota; kingdom Viridiplantae; phylum Streptophyta; class Pinopsida; order Pinales; family Pinaceae; genus Pinus; species Pinus taeda. Next base: position 78,550 of record APFE030765084.1, read on the forward strand.
CACTACCCTACAACTTGTCTCACATGCGGTAGCTCAAACTGCAAGATGGACAACTTGTCTTGCCTTCCTCTTGTTTGGAATTCTAATTCCTTAACCAACCTCGCTAGAGTGCAAGAATATTGCCATATTCCTCTAGCTTTGATTACAATAATCCACCCCATGCACTTCTGTTACGTCTGCTTTAGATTATTCAGAATTCCTACTGGTGTAATTCTACCACAGACCCTGTTCCGGTCGAAATGGCTTCTTGGTTATTCCACCACAAATCTTGGTTCGGTCGATTAATCCTATCGCACGAACTTTACTCCTGGTTGACCTACATTCATCCTGTAGCGTGGATGGAGGAAAATAACGCTTTATAATTGTTCAAAGGGCAGTTAATAATCTAAAATGGCTCTTCTTTTTGATAATTTAAAATAGTTATCAAGAAAAATTCTACATTTTAATGCTTTTACAGGAACTGGCTTCTTGGTGATCAAGAAAAATGTTACACCAAACGTTTTGTCGAAACTTTAAAGTTTTCTTAATAGTGGTTTCTGCTTTTGTTTATCGTTTAATTTCTCATTAGCAGAAATGATTGCTTGCAAAAGTAGCGCACCTTTCATGGTTGGCAACGTCTAAAGCCCATGGGCAAGACTCTCCATATTTTGGCCGCTGGAAGGAGTATGATGCTAATCCCTACCATCCAATAAAGAACCCTTCGAGAATCATCCAGATGGGTTTGGCAGAGAGTTAGGTAGACAACATAACATATTTATTCATATTCTATCATTTTTCACATTTGTGCTGGAAAGCAATTAAATGTACTTCGAATTGGATGATATTACTTGAAGTTGTCATTCGACATGCTGAAAGCTAGCTACTTGCGCATCCAATGGCATCGATTTGTGCCGAGGAGGGCTTGTCAAGCTTTAAGCCAATAGCTCTTTATCAAGATTACCATGGCCTCCCAAAGGTTGAAAACTGTAACTTACAAACTTTATGTGTTCTCTAACAACTTGAATATTGTATACCAAAACTGTAATTTATATTAAGTGTCTTTGGATGGGATTAAATATTACTGAAAATGTTGAATGGTTGACGCAGGCAATTGCCATGTTTATGGAAGAAGTCGGAGGAATAAAAGCGAAGTTTGAAAGAGATAGATTTGTTCTCACTGCAGGAGCAACTGAAGCCCACGAGGTGCTGACATTCTATTTGGCTGATCCTGGAGAAGCCAGGATTTAACGTGGCCCCTATTGCTTTTTCATGTCTCTCATAGAAATGAACCTTGATGAGTGACTCAACCTGCCTTCTTTGTGTTTTCCATCTTGCAGTTTGAGCTATTGCTTTGTTGTATTGTCCATCTTGCAGTTTGAGCTATTGCATGTGAGACAAGTTTTAGGGTAGTGGGCCCAAAGAGTTAGACAAATGGTAAATTTGTGGGCTTACAGTGTAAAATGTGGTGATTTATTACTACTTTGTATGTGACATCTCTGCATGCACTCCAAGTGTCCTTTGCAAAGGTACATCTCCACAAATGGTAAATTTGTGGGCACACAGCGTAAAACATGGTGATTTATTACTACTTTGTATGTGACATCTCTGCATGCACTCCAAGTGTCCTTTGCAAAGGTACATCTCCACATCCATTACAGGTTTTGCATAGGCTCCAGAAGATGTTCTTAGTTTTATAGAAGGCATTCAAAATGCTCCCTTCAAAGATATTTTCTTATCAAACATTCAGTTTTGTTTTAACTCAGAGCCTTTCTAAGCACTTGAACTGCTAGCACCCTCATTTAGTAAGGGAGGAACTCTTGTATTCTACACATCCAGAAACTTTTCTTAAGGTTAGTGAATTTGGAAGCTAAAAATTTATCTTCCTCTCTATCATTCTGCACATGAATTGTAAAAATATTTATGTTTAAAAAAAATTATTTACAGAATCACATAGACATGTAATGGAAGTAAAATTAACACTCCTAACAGGTCTGAGGCTTCTACAGTTGTGTATTTTCAATTATTAAGCTACACATTTTTGAGCCATAAGTTCAAAATTCTTATAGATATTTGATATCTTTTTTGTGGTAGAAACTAACATTTGATGATTTGGTATCAAGGTTGCCCACTAAGTGGATGAGTATGCTTGTAGTTTACACTATGTTCATATTGAGTAAGGACTGAGTTTCATAGTTATGAATCTTTCCCTGTTTTACTCATCTTCTTCATAGTGCAACTTAATAAATTAAAATGTCATTTTTTGTGTGTCTGTTGCACTCACTTTTCAAAGTGGTCTGAAGGGCACATTTCCAGTGGTGGTTGGCCATGTATAGGCTAGTTAGCTTCTCTTTTAAATCTTAGTTTTGAGCCCACCTCAACGAAGGCTCAATGTAATGTGATTTGTTTCCTCTATAACTATGTATATAATTGTTGTTCAAATATCTAATTTCGATGTGATTTGTTTCCTTCGCAACTATGCGTAGCATTGCTGTCCAGATATCTAAATTCAATCATACCTGTTGTGGAAATAATGTTTGCAGATGTCAGAGCAATTCAATCAGGAAAAAAACCAGATAGACAAATGGTGGTTTGTGTATAGGCCAGGATGTGATGAGCATAATTGCACCAGTAGGATGGAATGCTTGAGGTGCAGAGCTCCATAGAGAGTCGGGTAAGGGATTTAACAAGTTTGTTGCATTATATTTTTCATGTCCTGTGTTTTTAATAATCTTTTTATGATGAAAGAGGATTCATTACAAACACTACTGTATGATGCTTCAAGGAATTGAACGGTAATCGCGGAGAAGTTTCACAGATTGAAGCAGTTATGCAAGCTTTTAAAAGAACGTATTTCCCTCTGAGCCGTGCGGGCCTGTAGTGACTGTAATGGCCTCGGGATTCAAGTGGCGTGCGCCGACCAAGAATTCCGTAAACTCCGATGAAAGTTTAAAAAAGTAATGCATGCAATTGTTAGGATGCTCAAAATGATTTGCAAGGTTGAAGTGATACTTGTGTTTTTGTATTTAGAGAAGCATTATGATAAGTGTTTTGTTTTATTGTGTGGTTAAGACAGCAAAAGAAAACAATATGTAAGTGAAGTTGTGATGAACCAGTGTGTTTTTTTATTCCTAATTAAGAAGTGTGTTTTTTATTCGTGATTGCAATAAAAGGTTCTCCTCAGATTAATACTTATAATTTGGCTTTGTGAGATATATAACCGATTGTTTTTTTAAGTGAATCTATCCACCATTGTTTTTCCAACGTCATTTTGTTGCTTTTTAACATTTCCTTATAAATGGAGGGTTTATCTTTGACATCACTCTGCCTGTGCTTCAATGTTCTGGTCAATTCTTTGTCATTTGTTCTTATTTTTTAACTTTTCCCTATAATCTCAAGGTTCATATTTGACATAGATTGTCTGTTATTCTTTTCAACATTCTCTTGTTAATTCAAAGCTCATGTAAGGAATTACTCATTCTTGTATGCATTAAAACTGGAAGTACAAGACTTTTCAGTTGCATCTCTTTTAGCACATAAGCTCCAAAAAGGCTCATTCCACAGAACCCCAACGTGATGGGTTAGTACTTGTACAATTTAGCTAGCCGTTTTAATATCAATGATTTTATTCACTAAAATTTTGTACCAAAGTTCTTAAGTGGCAACTCAAAGAACTCGAGTTTCTCAACCCCGACAGGGACTACCGCTACGACAGTGGCTCCCTTGTTACAATATAGTTAGAGGTGCCATATAATTAGCATCCTTATTTTTCAGAAATTTAAAGCCTTTTTAATGCATAACACTATACCTTATTTATCACTTAGGGAAAGCCCTCCAAATTCCTTTGCCCTTGCATCAACCATAGCATTAGCTGATGTAATGATTGTGTTCGAATATACATCTGAATATGTGTGATGTAATAAATACTCATAATAATGATATCAAATAAATGGGTAACAAATAAATAATAATAAAAATAAGAATAAATTTGGTAATAAATAAATAATAATAATATAAGAAAAGTGGAGTTTAGTTATTTGAATTTAATTAATTATTATAAATCTATGTGAACTTTGAATTTATAATTTTTTTAAAATAGAAATATTTTGTATATTTTACAAATTTAAAATATTTTAAACCTAAAATAATTTAATTAGTTTAATCTTTCTTAACCATTGATAAATTAAAATTAAAATGAAATTAAATCTGTAAGTATCTTAATTATGTGTGTAAGAAGATAATAAATAGTTTTATTAAGATGAATCTTACATATACACATAATACTTATGTGTGAGAAGATAATAAATAATTTTATTAACATGAATCTTACATATACACATAATACTAAAATATATTGCTTTGGCATCATAATTTGCATCACTTTCATTTGTTATTCCCCCCACAACAAAAGGCATGGGACATATGGGGTATTAGATATTGCATCCAATTAACATCTTTTTTGTGTTGACTTTGCATCACATAGTGTTTGTGTTTTTGTTACACCATCTTTTGCATCACATTTGCATTGTGTGGTGACACAATTTTTTTGTGTGTTACATATTGCATCACATGGTAATGCAAAGTTCATTTCGATGTAGTATTTGAGGTACACATATATGAAAACTTATTATTGCTTTGTTTTGACATCAGATTGTTGTTGTTTTCATATTGCTTACATCATATTCATGTTCCTTGCATTGTATTTGTGCTACTTTTGCATTTCATGTTTCTCTTTTGCATCATTTTGCATTGTGATTATGTCAATTTTTCATTGCCTACATTTCATTATAGAAATAAACATATGTTAATACATGAATGTAAAGGAAAATGAAAAGTTCATTTATAAATTCACAATAATTGATATACAATTGTTACTTTCTGCATGTAATAGGTCGTCTACTTCCACTAAATGGGAAATGAGAATCGTATATACATTGTACACAATAATATATGCTCTCCTTGTAAACAAGTGTTTTACTACCATCCGAAGGAAGTATTAAGTTTAACTACAAGAGTAAATGAATCAAATCATAAATCTTGAATGTAGTTGAGCTGATAAGAACTTGATATGTCATTGAGATTGCTACTATCATCGAAAGTCACACCACCACATTCTTGTTGTTGTTGTTGTTATGAAGGTCTCTATAAGAACACAATTAAAGGGAAATTAACACAACACTTGTAATTCATACTAAGGACAGAATTCTCATACTTAAAGATAAAATTAAATAAAGTGATTGAATTATAATTTACTTGTGCTATGTTAGGGTCTTACCCTAACCCCCTTACTTATATACATTATTAATATATGTTATCAATTAATGTATGTCATCAACATTGCTCCCATCATCAAAAGTCACACCATCATATTCTTCTTCTTATGAAGGTTTTTATAAGAACACAGTTAAAGGGAAATTAACACACTTGTAATTCATAATAAGGATTGAACTGTCATAAAGATAAATTTAATTAGAATGGTTGAATTCTCAAACCTAAATACAAAGCAATTATAATTTACCTTGGCTATGTTACAATCTTACCCTAATCCATTACTTAGATACATTATTAATGTATGTGGCCCATTAAATAGTTAGTTAATAGTCACTCATTGTAAAAATAGTTCTCTTTGTTAATAAAGCTCAAATTAGTTTAGTAGGTTCTCATCATAAGTGGGCTTGTAGGTAGTTAATATTCTCTATAGATAGATATATATTAATTAGACGGTTATGTAAAGTTTTATCAAGAATTTTAATTATTTTTAGAGCATTACTCGTGGAGGTTGCCCACTTGAAGAGGCAAGTGAACATAGCCTCCATGTTCCATTATCAAGGAGATCTTTCTTGAGGTTTATCTCTCTTTTTTCTTTTGTTGTCGAGATTTGCACTATATTTCATGTTGATTATACTACAAGTAGTATTAGAGCTCTTCCTTGGAAGAGAAGTTCAATAAGAAGCTAGATGAAAATTTTGACAACTTTGGAAAAAAATGATTAAGCAATTATCGAGTATGCTAGCTTGAATCATACTAGTAAAAAATCACATAATTGAAGAGAAAAGTGAGCCACACTAATTAGAAAATTGTAACTCAAGTCTATTTAACCATCCACAATACTCGTTGGGTCTACACAACAATAGATCATTGGATAATAAGGTATGACATCGTTATCCTATCATATAATTGAACAAGTTTGATGGTTCTAACTTGTTAGGATGGGTCACTCAGATGGAACATTAACTTGCCCTCCAGTGTATTACTGATGACATGATGAAACTCAGGGTGGGGATCCTATATTTGGATAAAGATTGATGGATATGGTGGTAATGACATAAAAAAACCTATTTAGGCTACATTTCCTAGATTTAATTTGTTAAAGTTGTTTATGCATGGTTTGAGACAGATACTCATTATTTGGGGTGACTTACGAAGTTATACCAAACTAGATTAATCATTGACTTTAGAGCAACCTTTGAGGAATTATCCATATGTATAGAGTACTTAACATATTCTTTTTATGAAGAATGTTTCGTTGGTGCTTTGAAGGAGGAGATTTGAGCACCAATCAAAATGTAACCTCCTACTACATGCTTAGAAACAATTGAAAGAGATCTAGTTTTAGGTATGTTGTGATGAAAGAAGTTCATTTATGCTTTGATACCACTGTTGCAGAAGTACGAACAACTGTTGTATATATATATATATATATATATTATATATATATATCTAGAATAATTTTTATTATTAATAAATTAGTTGATGCTTACATGCCTTCGGGACGATGTGCATAAACGAACATTGTATGGTCACGAAGCATGAATGATCATGTTTAATGACTTATCCCTTCATAACTAATATTTTACATTAATGTTTATTAATTAACCATTTGTTTTTTTTATTGTTTAATAATTATTTATTTATTCACAAGATTGTCACCCCCTTAAGATGTTTTGTCCTCAAAGCATGGGTAATGTTGGTCATTGATGTTGAAACTTCTCTGGTTCCCATGAGGAATCTTCTGCTGAAAGCTTTTCCCATTTAATGAGGTATTCTTTAATAGTTCTAGAACGTAATACCCATTCTCTAGTGGCAAGGATGCCTTTTGGTTCTAAAACGATTCTTCCTTTCTCACCAACTTCAGGTATTTCTATTTGAGATGATTGATTTCGTCCTAACATTTTTTTAAGATACAATACATGGAACACATTATGGTTGCAACAATTATTTGGTAATTTCAATCCATAAGACAATTCACTTATTTTTTTGATTATTTGGAAAGGTCCATAAAATTTTGGAGCAAAATTGTTCTTTCCTTGTTGCTTCAAAGATAATTACAATTGCTTGTAGGGTTGAAGTCTTACGAAAACCCAATCACCTTCTTCGAATTCTCTCTTTCAATGGTGTTGATTTGCTTGTTGTTTCATTCGACTACTAGCTGTTGTTTAATTTTATTTCAATATTTTAACGATTTGGTTGTTTTCTTCCAATTGATTCTTCACTTCATGAACTTTAGAGTCACTTAATGCGAAGTCCTTCCATTTTGGAGGTCCATAACCATATAAGGCTTGAAAATGGGTCATTTTGGTTGATGTACGGTAGGTGGAATTCTACCACCATTTGAATAGATGTAGCCATTAAGGCCATTTATTTTGCTTATCCATTATGAAACAACAAAGATACGTTTCCAAACATTTATTCACTATTTCTATTTGCCCATATGTTTCTGGATGACAAGTTGAACTCATGTTAAGGGATATTCTAGCTTGGTTACAAAAGTCCCTCGAGAATTTTGCTTTAAATTTTACATCTCTATCATTGACAATGACCTTTGGGAGGCCATGTAATTTATAGATTTTATTGCAGAAGACTTATGCAATTTGTTTTGTTGAATATGTCCTCTTAATGACCATGAAATGTGCATATTTGGTTAGTCTATCCACCACAACAAATATTGTATCCTTTATGTTAGACATAGACAACCCTTCGATGAAATCCATCGAGATTCCATCTCATTTTTGGTTTGATATATGTAAGGGGTGAAGTAATCCTGGGTTTAGGACATTCTATTTTTTATTCCTTATACAAACATCACATTCGACGATGAATTTCTAGATTTCTTTACTCATTCCCTTCCAATAGGATGATTGAAAGGTGTTATGGTATGTTTTGAAGAACCCAACATGTTACGTTGTAGGGGAACTGTGTGTTTCCCTTAGAACCTTCGTTTTAAATTTAGAGGATGGAATTAGATAAATTCTACCTTTATACCATAATATGTCATTTTTCCATTCAAAGTTTGGATGTTGATCGAAATATTTGATTGTAGAAAAAGAGTTTGGATATTTGGCATATTATGTTCGAATCTCATCTAATTAGTTGAGAACTACTATGAATGTTGTGCATGTTGTTATATCTTCATCATTTCGTGAAAGTGCGTAATCGACTATGTTATCCTTCCCTCTTTTATGTGAATTTTCCATGTCAAATGTGGAGATTTTCTCCATCCTTTTTTTTTGTTCAGATAATGTCTTTTATTCTAATAAAAAATGAAGATTGTTGTGATATGTACAAATCAGGAACTTCCTTCCCAAAAGGTACTGCCACCTTTTATTCAATTCATCCACGATGGCAAGAATTTATTTATGGTAAGTAGACTTCAAGCTTTCTCTTTTGTTGAGCTTTCAACTTTCAAAATCTATTGGGTGGTTGTCTTGCATTAATATTGTTTCAATTATGAACCCTGAAGCATCACATTCTACCACATAGGGTTTAGAAAAATATGAGGTTGTTAGTACTGGATTAGATGACTTTAATTTTTTTAAATGTCTCAAAACACTCTTTTGCTTTGTTATCAAATTAAAAGACATTTTTATTTAACGAGTTTGTCGGGGGTGCAGTCATGTGTGCATAGTTTTCGATAAATATTCTATAATATCCTATTAATCCTAGAAACGCTCTTAGTTTCGATATATTTTTTGGTTTTGACCACTCTTTGATTGCTTTGATTTTATTGGGGTCTACCTTCATTCATTCCTTGGATATGATGTGACCAAGGTATTAAACGTCCTTTTTACTAAAAGTACACTTCAATAATTTTGCATAAAATTGATTATTTTCTAGTAAGGAAAGTGCTTCCTCCAGGTGCTTGAGGTGCTCCTTCCAGGTTTTGTTGTCTATAAGGATATTGTCATAGAAAACTAATACAAATTTCTGTAAGTATGGATGAAAAAGCTCATTCATAGTTGTTTGGAACTTAGTCGGGGAATTTGTTAATCTGAATGACATCACGTTGAATTCATAATGTACTTCATGAGTTCTAAACATAGTCTTCTCAATATCTTCTAGCCTTACTTGGATATGATAATAACTTGACCTCGAATCTAACTTTGAGAAGTACTATACACCATGGAGTTCGTCAAACAACTCATCTATGAATGGAATGGGAAACTTATTTTTTATAGTTATTTTATTTAACCCTCTATATGATGAGAAACCAAGTGCAATGTAGCCTAGACACTTAATTCCTTTACTTGATAATTACTTTTGAATATTAGATGTCTTCTTCATCAATCAATTATACAATTGTTCAATCTTTCAAGAAAATATACAGATCACAATGAAGCAAGAGACACCAGAAATTAGGCTAGTAGCCAAGGCAAAACCCATAAGGGGAAAACCTAACAATCCTTTCCTTATAGAATTAGATCAAAATGAGAGATATCCAAGCCAAGACCAAACTTCCACCAAGATACCAAGTCAAACCTTCGTCCAAGTCACCTCCAAAATCAAAGTCAACATTGGACAAACTCCTTCAAATATGGTCAAACTTATGAAATTTGGACTTGCAACAGGGGGCCGAAATTCTGCCTGAAACTACCTTAGAATTTTGGGCCTCTTCCATAGAAAATAGATCTCCATATGTGCAAATTGCAGTAATCTAAGATTCAATCGACGAGGGGAATATTCTTCTAGTTTTGACTTGTTTTCTCTCTCCTTTGACTTGACTTCTCTCATTCGCTTGGTTCAGAAAATGCTTCTTGTGATGATGAGTGAATATGTTCCAAGTAGGTCGAACCATCTCTTAATATAATTGTTCAGGAGAGCGGAATATGTCTCACTTGGAGGGTTAGGATGACTTGTCTAAGGAGGGCTGACTTGGTCATCTTGTGGACTTATGACTCAAAATAAAAAAAAAAATCTTCTTTCTTGTAAATGTAGAAATTTATTTTGACTCTTAGCATAAAGAACATGCTTGGCAAAATATAATAAATATGATAAATACATCAATAAAAAATTTATATTATGAACATTATGAAGACTGAACTTCGTTACAACTTCAACACTCCCTCTTAAATAGGGAGGTATTCACCAGCCTATATCCATCTTAACTTCGGATCTACAAAGTGACAAAAGGGATCAAATCTCTTTTCACTTTAAAAGAGGTTTACATCTCAAAAAATTTGATCCATCTCGTCGCTTGGTAGATACGAAGTTAAAATGGATCTAGGTTGGTTTAACTATAATTATCAATACAAATATAATAATAATTTATATTTTATTTTATTTTATTGTTCTTTTTTATTACCCAGTCAAAATGCTAAACATTACACATCCCTACAATACTGGGATCAAATGTTTAAATAGGAGTTAAGTTTACTTTTGAACCTCAAATATAACAATTTTTTTTAATAAAAAGTGGATGGGGCGAGAGGAAATCTTGGATAAAATATAATATAGTATTATATTTTACCTAATATTTATTACCACTCACACCTAGTAAAAGGTGGTCAGGGGTGGGGGTAATTACTAATTAAAATTTAATATTATTATATTTTACCTAATATTTCCTGTCACCCCCAGCCTAAATATTACATTTTACTCAATATTTCCACTCACCCCTTCTAATTCTATATTTGAGTTTGTTTACTTTTAAACTTCAAATATAAAGAAAAATTAGAATAAATAAAAAGTGAACCACTTGATGGGAAATATTGAGTAAAATATAATATTATAGTATTATATTTTACCCAATATTTCTCATAACCTAGTAAAAAGTGGATGAAGGTGGGCATAAATATTAGATAAAATGTAATAATTACATTTTACCTAATATTCCCCCCATCTCCTCCCCTCACCCCAACTCACTTTTGTTGGCATTATGATACAGGTGTTGTCCTTGATGGCAACTCACTCAGAGGTATGATATAGGTGGCAACTCAATCAGATGACAGATCATAGTACAACAGGTCAAGAGAGAGGTATACACAAGGGAGAGGTATACACAAGTTAACCATGATGAAAGTGCGTATACACGCAGATGAGCAGAACAGAAGACGCGTATACATACACACACAGGTTCACAAAAGGAAAGGCGCGTACATGTCAGAAAACTAAGTTTTGGTCCGTGGTATTTGGTCCATGGTATTTGGTCCGAAGTGTTGACCCTAGGTATTGGGTCCAAGGTATTAGTTCTACATGGTTTTGGAACATGGTATTGAGAGAAGCCTAAACCTATATAAGGAGAAGATGATTAGGCCAACGGGTGAAGGAGGCAAGGATTGAATATCTGATGAAGTGTGAGATCTAATATGCTGGTTATGGGTTTGAGATGCTTAGCTTGATCTGAATCAAGGATGCACCTATGTAGTTGATGATGGATGATGGATCGGGATCACAAGGCTTGGAATGTATTATCATTATGTGATAGACTAGATTTGAATTATTGACGCATGTTTTATTGTATGAATGTTATGATTGATGTCTGGAACAATTGCAAAGTTATGAGTAAATATTTGCAGATCTGTATGTGGGTTTGCTTTGGTGAAAGCATGTATGTACGCCGGTTTGGTTCTTCATAGTAACGTATAAATTATGAGATATGGTATTTGAAGTTGCAGTTATTGTTGCAGAGTGTTGTTGTCTGTTCTGTGTTCTGGTGACTGTTGGGTTTCAGTGTTCTAGTATTGGGTGATTCAGAGATTGATGATGCAGGTGTAGTTGATGAGGGTATTGCAGTGATGATTAATTTTGTGCTTCAATGTTGTTGACGGGTCCAGTATGAAAATTGGATGAAACGTGGCCTTCAAATTATGGTGTTGTGCTTCAGGAGTATTCAATATGAAAACTTATGAAACGTGGTCCCTAGAGGAAGAAGATCATAGAGTTCTGTAGGCTGGCGCCTACATACTGGTAAACATATCAGCTAGTACAAGAGCCAGGGGGTTGTAGCTCCCTTCCAGGAGCAGCTGGAAAATGAGTGAAGGTTGGAGCCTTCAGTAGGCCGGCACCTACATACTAGTAAATGGATCGGCTAGTACAAGAGCTAAGGGGGTTGTAGCTCCCTTCCAGTAGAAACTGGAAAATGAGAGAAGGTTGTAGCCTTCTGCAGGTAGAAGCCTGTGTACTGGTATAAGACTGCACTAGTATAATTGTAAAAAGAAGTTTCTTATTAAAGGAAGATAGAGACGAATTGCAGCAGGTGGTTTTCACCCACATTGGGTTTCCACCTTATATCATGGTGTTCATGTGTGCTCTTTATGTGTGATGATCTGTTCTGTTTTTACTGCACCTGTTTAGTGTTAATATGGTTAATAATGTTCTGAGGCATTCATTGAAGATCAACTAACTGAATCATAAGTTTATTAGATATATGCTAGTTGCATTAAACACAGTTGCGTATATATGCGGGTATCCTTAACTGAAGTAGTGTATATGAATCTGAGTATGAAAATGAAAAGATTATTGATTTGATAATACTGATTCACCCCCCCTCTCAATATTATTTCCAACAATTGGTATCAAAGCAGGTCCTTTGGTAGAAGCTTGATCGCTTGAAGGAGATCCGTAGAACAATGGGAAAGAAAGCGCGTCAAAAGAAGAAGATAGCTCAAAGGAACAATGACAGTCGGCCGTTGAGTGGAAGCAAGTATTCAGATCTTGAATCACCTCAGATTGAAGATGAACAAGCAAATGAAGCATCAGATAAAATCATAGATCAACAAGAGATACTTAGCAAAAGGGAGAGTACACTCAAAGAAGAAATTATCAGTTTAAAAGCTCAGCTGGAATGTGCCTTCAAAGTTCGTCAAATGCTGCAGGAGATGAATGAAGAACAAGAAAAGGAGATTCTCAAACTAAGGCAACAAGTGGAAGAAGGAAGAAAGTCTGAAGGAATTTTGAAGAAGCAATGTCTGGAAAAGGAAGAACAACATCAGGTTGAGGTAAATATCTTGAAAGGTAAATTAGAAGAAAAGGATAAACTATTACGATTTCAAGACCGTAGTAAGACTTTGGATGATATTCTTGGTAGTCAAAGGTCGCCTGCTATCAGAACTGGTCTTGTCTTTTATGAATTTTCTGAAGGTGAATCTAGCTCACAAGGTGAGGCAAGGAACTCTAATGAGAAATCTAAAATGATCAACAAGGAGATGAGAAGACAATCCCGTCAACAACCAAGGAAAGAAATTCCTCAAAGAATATATTTTGCTCCTAACTGTGGAAGTGTTAGATGATTATTTCCTCCGGTGAATAATGTTGAATGTTATGTATGTCATAATCTTGGACATGTTGCAGCCAGATGCAGAAGTAGAATGTTTCAAGACGATTACACAGAAAGATCATCACGTTCCAGGTACTTTAAGGGATATTGTTTTTCTTTCAATATGTTTGGTCATAAAGCCATTGACTGTTTTAGGAGGAATATGAAACATGTAAGATGTTATGCATGCAACAAGCCTGGACATATAGCAAAGGAATGCAGGGGAGGATTGTGGACACCATACCAAAAGGAGAAAACATCATCACCGTTGAAAACATGGAAGAAAAAGGAACTACAACCAGAAATATGTGGCATAGCAGAGGAAGTTGAAAGTGTAGAACATCAGTGTTCTAAAACTCATACGCAGTTTTCATGAAGACAAGTTGCGTATATACGTGAGTTAGACCTACACAGTCGCGTATATGATGTTCTAAAGAAAGGCAACAGTACAGAAGTCTGATATGGTTCAGTCACTATTTGATGATGGCATGGCACAAGTTCAGGGGGAGCATATGCTTTTAATAATGCATTGTTGGCATTATGGTTAGTAGTCCTTAGTGATGATGCTTATATGGCTAAATGATACATCTTGCTGGTTGGTCAAAAGAATGGTACTGTAGGTTACAAGTCTGGATGCTAAAGACAGATGCTTATGGTGTAGATCATATAGTGTATGATAGCTACTGATAACTGTCATGGTCTTGTTTAGGTCCTTGGTCTTTGTGAGTCATATGATGTATCTTGTTACCCCACTATGCATGGGATGGATGATGTAATGGTTCTTGTGTTTGAGTAAAAAATGGTGTATCCCCACTTGGTTGGGAGATTGATGTATGTATCTTTAGGAAGGTCATTGGTAATGTATGTATAGAGTCATGTTATGTTTTTGCATACCTTGCATGTGCTTAGGGGGAGCATGAACGAATTGGTACATCTTGGCATGTACAAAGGGGGAGCTCAATAAGAAACTTCAACATGTACTCAGGGGGAGCATGGACAGCAGAATGTATATCAAAGAAGAGCATATCTTGGCCTGCCCTTTGCCCTTGATGTCAAAGGGGGAGAGTGACTTGGTGTGGTGGTTGCCATCAAGTCCAAAGGGGGAGATTGTTGGCATTATGATACAGGTGTTGTCCTTGATGGCAACTCACTCAGAGGTATGATACAGGTGGCAACTCAATCAGATGATAGATCATAGTACAATAGGTCAAGAGAGAGGTATACACAGGTTAACCATGATGAAAGTGCGTATACACGCGGATGAGTAGAGCAGAAGAGGCGTATACGTACACACGCAGGTTCACAAAAGGAAAGGCGTGTACATGTCGGAAAACTAAGTTTTGGTCCGTGGTATTTGGTCCATGGTATTTGGTCCAAAGTGTTGACCCTAGGTATTGGGTCCAAGGTATTAGTTCTACATGGTTTTGGACCATGGTATTGAGAGAAGCCTAAACCTATATAAGGTGAAGATCATTAGGCCAAAGGGTGAAGGAGGCAAGGATTGAATATCTGATGAAGTGTGAGATCTAGTATGTTGGTTATGGATTTGAGATGCTTAGATTGATCTCAATCAAGGATGCACCTATGCAGTTGATGATGGATGATGGATCGGGATCACAACGCCTAGAATGTATTATCATTATGTGATAGACTAGATCTGAATTATTGACACATGTTTTATTGTATGAATGTTATGATTGATGTCTGGAACAGTTGCAAAGTTATGAGTAAATATTTGCAGATCTGTACACGGGTTGGCTTTGGTGAAAGCGCGTATGTACGCTAGTTTGGTTCTTAATAGTAGCGTATACATTATGAGATATGGTATTTGAAATTGCAGTTATTGTTGCAGAGTTCTGTTGTCTATTATGTGTTCTGGTGATTGTTGGGTTTCAGTGTTCCAGTATTGGGTGATTCGGAGATTGATGATGCAGGTGTAGTTGATGGGGGTATTGCAGTGGTGATTAATTTTGTGCTTCAATGTTGTTGATGGGTCCATTATGAGAATTGGATGAAACGTGGCCTTCAAATTATGGTGTTGTGCTTAAAGAGTATCTAGTATGAAAATTTATGAAACGTGGTCCCTAGAGGAAGAAGATCATAGAATTCTATAGGTTGGCACCTACGTACTCGTAAACATATTGGCCAGCACAAGAGCCAGGGGGTTGTAGCTCCCTTCCAGGAGCAGCTGGAAAACGAGTGAAGGTTGGAGCCTTCAGTAGGCCGGCACCTACGTACTAGTAAATGGATCGACTAGTACAAGAGCTAAGGGGGTTATAGCTCCCTTCCAGTAAAAACTGGAAAACGAGAGAAGGTTGTAGCCTTCTGCAGGTAGAAGCCTGCGTACTGGTATAAGATTGCACCAGTACAATTGTCAAAAGAAGTTTCTTATTAAAGGAAGATAGAGACGAATTGCAGCAGGTGGTTTTCACCCACATTGGGTTTCCACCTTATATCATGGTGTTCATGTGTGCTCTTTATGTGTGATGATTTGTTCTGTTTTTACTGCACCTGTTTAGTGTTAATATGGTTAATAAAGTTCTGAGGCATTCATTGAAGATCAACTAACTGAATCATAAGTTTATTGGATATGCGCTAGTTGCATTAAACACAGTTGTGTATATACGCGGGTATCCTTAACTGAAGTAGTGTATATGAATCTGAGTATGAAAATGAAAAGATTATTGATTTGATAATACTGATTCACCACCCCCCCAGTATTATTTCCAACAACTTTCATAGTTAAGCTTATTCAATTCTAAACTTACCATCCTAGATCCATCAGAGATCTTAATTTCTATAGCACATTATTGCACATAAATTAAGAGAATATATTACATATATTATATTAAATTGGTTATAAAAAAACAATTTGAATGAGTTATGTATGTTGTGCAATCCCGCTTAACCCAATTATTCTTAAAAACACCTTATTGAATAATTGAATAACCTCGAGGAAGCTTTAAAGCTTCTACACATATATATACATTATGTATTCATCCATTCAACAATAGAAACAAAGTGTACGGAAAAACATAGGGCCACCGAACAGATCTATACAAATGCCCAACACGAACATATACATAAAAATGTCTTACCTTTACAGGCTACATGGATTCAATTCCATTAATTTCTACAACTAATTATGTATCTAACTATAACATCAAACTATGATGGATCTAGGTTAGTTTAATTTCCCCCTTAAATAGGTTATATTCTACATGAATATCACGAGATCTTAATATCGTGGGTCATTTTTTTTAAGGGTTATTTTTATTTATTTTCACTTAGTTAAAATGTTTACATTATATTATGTTACATTAAGTTGCCCATCTCTACCATATTTTAATTCTATTTTCACCTAGTCAAAACGTTTACATTACATTACGTCATGTCACATTACACGTCTCTAGGATACCTCTTAGCCCAATAAAAAATGAGTAATTCTATTTAAAAAATAAAAAATATTATATTATATTTAAAAAAATTATTATATTCAAAATCTAGAGTACAAAAACTACCAGAGTTGAATTAACTACTTTACTTTAATTATTAGTCTATTTTGTTTAATTTTAATCTTAATTTAATTTTTATGTTTATGTAATTTGACCAAGTCAAAATGTTAAACATGACAGGACAAGATAAGACATGACAAGACAATACAAGACAAGACAGGACAGGACATGCATTACAACATCTCTACTAGAGAGCATCTCTCAACACAATAATGATCATCGGGTTAATATCAAGTTGAAATATTCATATAAGAAAGGATCTAGATTGATAAGCATCGTTATAAACATCATCATGACCAAAATTGTCAAAATACCAAGGCCTTGACAAGTAAGATCTATCTCTCCACTAAAAAATGTTGGGAGGCATTCAATAGGACACCACACACCTACCTGTCTGAGGCACATACTCCACCTAGGTTCACCAAAGTATTTCCTCAACATGACCATTTCCTAATTCGGTGTCACAGTACTTAACATAAGGAAATGTTGGTCCACCATACCATTCTTATACTGGGTCAATGTACTTGACTTAGGCGGTTAGTCCTAATCGATCACAGTACATGACTCAAGAATGTTGGTCCATGATGCTTATCCAATCTACCATTCTCCCTATCTGTGTTCATGTACTTGAATTATGTTTGTTGTTTTGACCACAGTTCATGAAACATGGATAACTAGGTGTCCATTCTCACTCCCTTTCAAATTGGGAGGAGTTATCCACAAGCCCAAGCTTGTCTCGAATCAATACATCAGCTGCATGTTCGTCAGTGGAGATATAGTATAGCTTCATGACTCCATCATGTATCATATCTCAAATCATAATGTGCTTCTACCTTTCAGATTCTCTGACAATCTTCATACAAATTTGATCAATACAAAGTATCATAGCTCAATCCATCGTGTCATCAAATAGTCCATCAAACATTTATGGAGCCAAATTATTTCACAACTAATTGTACAAACTTCCATATATTTTTTAATGCATACTTCAAACCGCCTACTCCTCCTATAGAATATGATTTTCTATATCCTTCCAATTCTTCCATCTACTTGTCAAAGTCTAGTCTAGTCATATATTTAAGAAAAGTTTGATTCCTAAAATTCTTTGCACTAGTCATCGTAGTATCATTGGCTCATTCTATGATGTATAAGGTCAAATTAGCTTCACTGAATTTGAATGTTAAATCTTTCTTGTTTGGAGGAATCTCTATTATGCTACAGGTTAGATATTGACTTCCATTGATATACGTCTTGACTCTTTCTTTGTTTTTCTCTTTTAGAGTCTTGACTGCCATCCTATAGTCATTACTTCTTAGAGAAAAATGTTAGCTTCCTCTTGATCTTCATGGTGAAATTTCAGAAACATAGTCTTCCTACATTATGTGGGAACATCTTTTGTCTCTTCTTATGCAAGTAAATGTTTCTTCTAGAGTTATATGGTCAAGGAGGCTCCTTTTCTTACTTCAATGAATCAATTCTTTCTAACTACTTCATTTTAGATGACTATGAGCTCCCTCTTAATTTCAATCTCCTTGAAAAAGAATTACAAGTTTATACAATTCAAGAATCCCAATAGTCTTATATGTTATCCCCCATAGATCATATAACTGTCTTGCCATCAATAAATACTATTCTATCTATCATCTTCTAAATAAGAAATATAAATCAAAATTTAGTGCAAACTTGGTACTAAAATAGATCGTAGAGCTATGTACACCTGCCATATTCTTCATTATCTTTAATAGTAGAGATCCTTGTTGTCTTCGACCTTGATTTTCTTTAGAGGTTCTTCATCTTCAACTGTTAATGCTTCATGTCTTTCCTTCCTCTTATTGTTCTTAGGGTTCTTGGGACAATATTTCTTGAAATGTCCATATTCATGACAACCATAGCATTGAACTTTAGACATATCCTTATTTCTATGGGACTTGTTACCAACGTTTTTGTGTTGAGACCCAAATTTCTTATTTCCAAACTTCCTTCTTGATATCACTGCAAAAGCTTGAGAATCATCATTATTGGGTTGAGTATAATATTTAGTCTTCAATATTGATTCCTCTAGAATACATGCAACCCATAATTTTTCAAAATTCAGAGTTTTCTTTCTAGCATAGATGCCTCCAACAAAACCGTCCCAAGCTAGAGGTAAAGCATTGATTACATAGGTGATCAATTCAGAGCCAAATATAGTTTCACCAAGCCCTTGAAGTCGATCTTTGATTTTTTATATCTTCATAAAGTATGAAGCCGTGTTCTCTTCTTTTGCCATCCTTGTTCCATAAAGTTCATTCCTCAGAGATATAGTTTGATTGGTAGTGTTGATGGAGTATAATTCTACCAAAGTGTCATAAACTTCCTTCGTTGTAGGCAAATATGAAACAAAACAAATGAGACGATCTTTGACAGACTCAAATAGAATCTTTTGAGCTCCGATTTCTCCCTTATTGTACTTGACCACTTCTTGAGAATTGTTTTATTTGGAGGTGGAACTTTCCCTTCTAAATATTGCATAACTTCATTTTCTGTAAGGACTAAATCAATCCTTTTCTTCTAAGCTTTGAAATTGGATGTTCCATCAAGCTTGTTGCCTTCCTTGCAGATAGATGCCATTTGATTGGATGTATTAGATATATAGAATATATGAGTACTTACTTGAGTGGGAGAGAGATGAGAGAGATGCTATAGAGGTGTCTTCAATCAAGTATGCCAACAAGTTGTGATCTTCAAGCTTCCTTCCTTCACCTTAGCTTTGATTCCATGTTAAGAAACCAAGTGCAATGTAGTCTAGACACTTAATTTATCTTCTTGATAATTAATTGTGAATATTAGATGTCTTCTTCATTAAGAAATTATACAATTTTTCAATCTTTCAAGAAAATATAGAGAGCACAGTGAGACAAGAGACACCAGAAATTAGGTTAGTAACCATGGCAAAACCCACAAGGGGAAAACCCAACTATCCTTTCCTTATAAAATAAGATCAAAATGAGAGAGATCCAAGCCAAGACAAAGACCAAACTGCCACTAAGATACCAAGTCAAACCTTCCTCCAAGTCACCTCCAAAACTCAAAGTCAATGCTGGTCAAACTTCTGAAATTTGGACCTATAACAAGGGGATGAAATTTGGCTTGCAACTACCTCTGGATTTTCGACCTCTTCCACAAAAAACATACCTCTACACGTGAACTATAGTAGTCAAAGATTTAGTCAACAAGGAAAATATTCTTCTAGTTTTGACTTTCTTTCTCTCTCCTTTGACTCATCTTTTTCTCTCCTTCGCTTGGTTCAGAAAATGTTTTTTGTGATAATGAGTGAATATATTCCAAGTAGGTCGAATTGTCTCTCATATATATTTCTTTAGGAAGGTCGAATAGGTGTCACTTGGAGAGCTAGGTCGACTTGGTCATATTGTGGACTTATAACTCAAAACAAAAATTCAAAAAAAAAATCTTGTAAATTTCCAAATGGAACATGACTCAAATAATTTTTCTTTTGACTCAAAACAAATTTCTTTTTACTCTTAGCATGAAGAACATGTTTGAAAAAATATAATAAATATGATAAATACATCAATGATAGATTTACATTATGAACATTATGAAGACCGAACCTAATTACAACTTCAACACTATACTCTATACATAGTATAAAAGATACATCCTTATTTTGAACCAATACCACTAGAGTTGCATACAGGCTTTTTCTTTTTGTAATAACTCCACATTTTAGTAAATCTTGAATTAGCCTTCTATCTTAGTTTTGTGACGATGAGGATAGCGGTATGGTTTGATATTAATAGACATTGCATCTAGTTTGACTTCTATAATGTATTCTATCTTCCTTTCTGGAGGTAACTTCAAAGGCAATTCTTGAAATACTTTGTTATACTTTTGGGCTAGGGCTGCAATCTTTGGTTGTTGTGATTGAGCTACAATTGTAGTTAATAATTCTATTTATTGACATTTCGCGATATATATTGGCGCTCCTTTCCAAATAAGTTTTCTCAATTGTTGCGTAGATACAATTTGAGTAGAAGGTGGTAGGAACTTGAACAACCTATATCTTTTACTAACCCATTTAAACTTAATAAATTGCTTCTGATGATTTGTAAAGTATGTTCCCAATGTTTGTAGCCATTATATTCCCGCTACTCCTCCTAGGGGTACTGTGTAGAAACTGGACTCCATTTCATAATTTCTTGATTGTAATTTAGCCTTGCGACATTTTTTAACTCCATCTATTATTTTGCATCCGCCACCATGACTCTTATATCAACCGTTGCATACACAAATAGGTTTAGTTTCCTTGCAACATTTATATCTATAAAATTATGAGTGCTTTCTGTGTCTACTAAGACAATAATTTATTTATTTATTTTATTTATTTTTTATTTTATTTTATTTATTTATTTATTTTTATTTATTTTTATGTGTCCTCTTAATTTCAACATTTGTGGTTGTGTTATTCCTGTGATTGCAGCCAAATAAATAAATTTTAGGCATGGCTTCTTCTTCTGGTTTTGTGCTTGAGGCTTCAACTCTCTCATTAGTCTCTTCATTTGAATCACTGCTAGTTGAGTCTTCCTCTTGTTATATTTCACAAGCGTAGAGTTTTTGTGTGTTGAATTTATGGCCTAGTGCATATTTGTCTCCACATGTCCAACATTTGCCTTCCTTCTTCTTCTCTGGATTGGGGTAGCAATTACCTTCTTCTTGTAATTGAGGTGGTATATACTAGTTAGATTTCTCTAAGAAATCTCTTCTTGATTTTTCTTTTGAATATTTGCTTAGTTTCTCGGAACTTGTGAATGATGCCTTATTGAATATGTTTTTTTGTTCAATAAGCCATGCCACATGTCTAGCATATTCAATAATGTTTTGCTTGTAGAGTTTCAATCCATAACGAATTTAGTACTTTAGTCCACATATATACATTTTAAGTAAATGTTCTTCAACAAATCCTCTTTGTCATGTAGCCAATACTTCCCATTCGTGGGTATACTTGCTTACAGTTCCCTTCTGCTTGAGATGTACAATTTTTTTGTAGACATCATCTTCTTCTTCATCGTAGAATATTTTTAGCAAGGAATCCATGGAATTCTCCCAATGAAAAGAACATGTGTCACATTTTCCAGACAACCATAGGAACCGATCATATGCTTCTCCTTCCAAATTGTTAGATGTTGTCATGATTTTCTCATGTTCACATAGTGGTGGGATTGATTCGAAAATGCCTTCTATTTTATTGACCCAAAAAAAAACTCCCTTATGTTCTTTATCATCGTACTTGGGTAGTTGCTTTTAATTTGTTGATAGTCTTTCCTTGGAATTTTCGTATGATACTAACTCCCTATGAAGTGTATTTGTAGAATATCATGATTTAGGGGATCTTCTCTATTTTGAGATTTGGGACTTTATATTGGCTCTTGAGCATTTAAGGGATTTACCAAAAATGAATTCGTCATTCCTACTAGTTGGTCCATTGGTCCATTCTTTCCTCTTGTTCCTTAAGCCTAAGAGTTGCTTCCTATTTGTCTTCCTCTCTCAATTTTAAGGAGGCCCACCAATGATAATCAAAATCTCTACTTTCTTGGCTCTACATTCCTTGCAACATTTTTTCAATATTTTTTATTTTACTAATATATATCGATAATTGATTTTAGGTTTAAATTATTTCCATATGTCCTTCTCCCAACTCTCTTTGTTGCTTTTCATTGTCGAGAAAAGAACGTACTTTATCAATCTCCTCTCAGTATTTATTTACATAAGCTTGTGGCTCATCATTATTCTCCATTTTGGGTTTAGTATTCTTCTTCTTGGCGGAACCCACTTTTTTTGTAACTTATTAATTAATTAATTATAAGTAAGAACTATATATTTAATTAATTTATATAATTAATTAATTATATAACTTTATATAGTTATTACTTATATAATTAACTATAGAAGCGGGGACAGGGCTTGGGATACAAAGTGTAGCGATCAATGATGTAACAACCCTGGCCAAAAATCCATGTAATAAAGTTAATAAAGGCAAAATAATAACCATGGTCATGGGACACGTATTCCAAGCTGAATGTTGGGCAAAAACATAGTGATGGGGATCACTTGTGATTAATTAATGGCTATGGAAATTGACAAAGGCAATGACAAAGGATTTGGAAAAACAAAGTGGCATTAATTGATATTTTATTTATGAAAATAATGGAAATTAGGAGAAAAGAGATGTGAAAGGTCACAAGTTGCATGTGAGGAGGAAAATGAAGGAAAATAATGGAAAATTGAAGAAAATAGAGGTCTCATTAATAAAAAGGCTTCTGAGGATCAATTTGTAGCTTTTTGTCAGTTCAGTTTTGGAGGTGTCATTTTCTACTCTCTCTCTCTCATAGTCTTGGACACTTAGAGTTTTCTTGGAGCACTCTTGGAGGAGTGTGGCATACTTGGAGTTTTGGAGCAAGAAATAAAAGGAAGAGCAAGAAAGCACAAGAGGACATCGAGATCAACAACTACAACGAGTTTTTCTTACAGGTACCGAGTTGTATGTGTGATTTCCTTACTAGTTTTGGCATACATGGAACATGCATGTGGTTTCTTGGTTATGATCTCTTATTGGCATGGAGGAATGCCTGGATTGACGGTGGATTTGCCTAGCCTTTCCATTTCCTGGATAGCCATGGTGTTGTGGGTTCCTTCTTTTTGTTTTCTGGTTGGTTCTCATGTTCCTTATGGTTGTGGGTTGACTTACTAGTTCCTCGAGCCTTTGTTGAACAAATGCTGTGGAAGTCCTGTAACAACTTGGGTTGAGTTACTAGTCCTGGAAGCCTTGGTTGGACAAACGCTCTGGAGCCCTTGGTGGGTTGAGTTACTAGTCCTAGAAGCCCTAGTTTGTTATGCAATCACCTCACAAATAGATATATCAACGACTTAAAAATTATCCTCTTCGAGGGGGGAAGTTCCTTTACATTACATAAATAAACAATTCTTAGATGATACAAATGAAAAGACCTCATTTCTATATATAGGAGTCTAAGGGGTCACAATATAATCAGAGCCTACATAACATTAATAATGTAAGGGCACAACAATAACAATAGTGGGACTCTATGGGGCACAATAATAACAATATGGGGACTACATGGGCATGACAATAACATTAAGGAAGCTACATTGACAATAACAATAAGGGGCTACACTAGTATTATAGGGACCTAACATGCCCTTCTCATTCAAAAAAGTGTTGTCCTGAATGCTTTAGTAGTTATGGATGCTTTTGTATAAAATTCTCATCCTCCCATGTGGAATCTTCAGCGGGTAAGTTCTTCCACTTTATGAGATACTCTAAAATTGATCGATTTCGTAGCTGTTGGGTTCTTATTTTCGTGACTGCTTCAGGTTCCAATATTATTTTTACTTCCTCGTCAAGTTCTGGCAATATTGTTTGCATTGGGAGCTTGTCACCTATATCATTCTTTAAGCATGAAACATGGAAAACTGGGTGCACTCGGGAAGATGGAGGAAGCTCTAATTTGTATGCCATAGTACTAATATTTTGCAACACCTTGTAAGGACCATAATACTTTGGTGATAATTTATTATCCTTCTTAGTTTGCTTGAGGGACACTTGTTTGTATGGTTGTAGCTGTAAAAATACCCAGTCGCCTACATCAAAACTTATCTCGTTGTGATGTTGATCAACATGTGTTTCATTCGATTTTGCACCAAAGTGAGGTTATCCTTTAAGAGTTGCAGAACTAGTTGTTGATGCTCAATGTGATCTTCCATTGCTTGAACCTTAGAATTTCTCTTAAAGGTTATGTGATGCACTGTGGATGATATCCATAAAGTGCCATAAATGGGGTCATTTTTGTTGCAGTATGGAAGGAAGTGTTATACCACCATTCAACCAGAGATAACCACTTGACCCATTGTGTTTGTTTATCATATACAAAGCAACAAGGATATCCTTCCAAACATTTATTCACTATCTTAGTTTTCCCATCAGATTAAGGATGATAAGATGAGCTATGAGCTAATTGATTACCCAGACAAGAAAATAATTATGTCCAAAAATTTCCAGTCTAAATGGGATCTCTGTCGCTTACAATAATCTTTGGGTTTCCATGTAGCTTTTGAATTGTTTCCATAAAAGAAATAGCAATTGTACTAGATTTAAATGGATGAGATAATGCACAAAAGTGTGCATACTTGGTAAGTCTATCAACTACTACCATGATGATACTTTTTCTTGCGGACTTGGGTAAACCTGTGATAAAAGCCATTGAGACCTCCTCCCAACATTGACTTGGAATGATTAAAGGTTGTAACAAACTCGTGGTTTTAATTGTATCAACTTTATTTTGTTGGCAAACCAAATATTCTGCCACAAACTTTTGAATATCATATTTAAGGCCTTCCCAAAAAAATTCCTTCTTGATCCTGTGGTAACTTTTTAAAAATCTTGAGTGCCCTCCTAAGGGAGAGGTGTGAATTCCAAAATAATGTTTTGTTTGAGTTGGGAATTCGTACAAAGATATAAGCGGCCTTTGTACCATAATGAATCGTTTTCCAGCTAAATGTATCAGATGTACTAGGATCTTGCTGCAAATTTTGAAGGAGTGTCCACACTTCATCATCATTCTTCCATTCATCCCTTTCTTCAGTTATCCAATCTGGTTGGATAATAGAAATGGCACAAATAAATTCTTCCACATCTTCATTCTTTCTTGAGAGTGCATCTGTAACAACATTTTGCTTCCCTTTCTTGTAGATGATTTCAAAGTCATAATCCAACATCTTTGTAGCCCATTTTTGTTGCTCTTCTGAAGATAATGTTTGTTCCAAAAAGTATTTAAGACTATAATGATATGTTTTTACCTTGAAGTGTCTTCCAATTAGGTAAGGTCTCCATTGCTTTAGTGCATGTAGTATTGCCAATATTTCATTCTCATAAATATGTTTGTGTAAATACTTTCCTTTGATTGGACGGATTTCAAAAGAAATGGGTCTTCCTTCTTGCATTAAAACAACACCAATTCCATTTCTTGAGGCATCAAATACCAGAATAAAGGTTTTTGTGAAGTTTGGCGTAGCTAAGATTGGTGCTTGGCACATTGCCTCTTTAAAATCTTCAAAGGCCTTAGTTGCTTACAGAGTCCAAGAAAATGCATCTTTCTTCAATAATGTTGTTAAAGGTGCTACTATTTTCCCATAAGTCTTAACAAACTTGCGATAATATCCTGTCAACCTCAGAAATCCTCGAAGATGCTTTATGGTTGTGGGGGTTTTCCATTCCTTAATGACTTTAATTTTCTTGGGTCTACCTTAACACCCTCATGTGATACAATATGACCGAGATATTCCACCTCATGTACTCCAAAGAAACATTTGAAGGTTTTTGCAAATAATTGTTTCTCCTCCAATAGTTTGAGCACCCTGTCAACATGTTGAATATGATCCTTCCAAGACTTGTTGTAGATTAGTATATCATCAAAAAATACTAACACAAATTTTCTAAGGAAGGGTTTGAAAATGGAATTCATCAAACCTTGAAACGTGGAAGGTGCATTGGTAAGGCCAAAAGACATGACCAAAAATTCATAATGACCCTCATGAGTTCTAAATGCAGTTTTTGGAATGTCTTCAATCTCCATTCTAATTTTATGATATCCCGAACGAATATCCAACTTGGTGAAGTAAATTCCTCCATGTAATTCATCCAACAATTCATCAATGACAGGAATGGTAAATTTATCTTTAATACTGAGTTTGTTGAGGCCCCTATAATCCAGACACATGCGCTATGATTCATCCTTCTTGTGCACTAGTACTACTGGAGCAGAAAAATAACTTTGACTAGGTTGAATTATACCGACCTATAGTGTTTCTGCAATCATACATTCAATTTCACTCATTTAGGCATAGGGATATCTATAAGGCCTGATTTTCAAAGGAACACTTCGTGGAATCAAATGAATAGCATGATTACGATCATGAATAGATGGGAGGCCTTTGGGAGTCTCAAATACCTTGGAATTATTTTCCAAGACTTTTTCGAGACCTTGAGAAATGGATGATTTCGATGTTTAAACCTCTAGTGAGCATAATTGTGAAATTACTCCTCGTTGTTCCTTATTTAGAATATTTGTCATGCCATTAGAGTTGATTATCTTTCTTGGTTTCCTTGCGGTACCCCTTAATTCAACTTCTTTTCCTTCCCAAAAAGTTTCGAGAAAAGTTCTTGAAAATTAAAAGTTATTGTACCCAAAGATTGTAACCATTGGACTCCTAGTACAACATCAACACCACCCATTGGAATGGAAAGCATTGGACTATTCGATAAATATTCCCCCATGGTTAGCTTGATATTATGGAACTTTTCAGAACAATTTATAGTTCATCCATTTGCAACCATCACTTGACACTCTGGTGTTGGATATAGGAAGCAATTCAATTCCTTGGCTATCTTACAATGAATAAAATTATGGGTACTACCCGAGTCAATCAACACTATTACCTTTTTCTTCTTGATTTTTCCTTCTATCTTGAGAGTTTGAAGAGTGGTAATTCCTGCTAATGCATTACAAGATATGGTCACATTCATTTCTTCTTTCTCTGGGGTTGGTTCCTGGTGCATATCCTCTTCTTTTGACATTTCTTGTTCCTTTTCTTCCTCCTTTTCACAATCTATGTAAAATAATTTCTTATTAGAGCACTTATGATCTTTAGTGTATTTTCTCTCACAACTATAACAAATCCCTTTTTCTCTTTTTCCTACCAATTGTTATGCTGTCAACCTTGTAGGTTGTGGAAGGCTAGGAGAAACACTCAAATCATTTTAGTTGTGAGTGGTAGACTTCCTTGTTGCCATAATTTTGCTTTCAACTTTTCTTACCACCCTGAATGCCTTCTCTAATGAATCAGGTTCCCAAAGGCAAACCTCATGTTGGATGTTATCCTTTAAAGTCCCTATGAAGACATCAATCTTGTGCTCCTCTGGAATGTCATTTACCCTTATATTCAATTTTTGGAAATCCTCAATGTGCTCCGCCATTGAACCCTTTTGTTTGAGATTTATCAATTGGATAAAGAAGTTGTTTCTCTTTGTATCCTCATAATGTGTTATAATTTCCTTCATAAAAATTAACCAAGTTACAAGTGGTTTATGAGAAAAAATCCATCAATACCATACAAACTGATTTTGTTCTAAATATAAATATGCAATGCGTACCTTTTGTGTGTTCGACACATCACGTAGATCAAAGTATTACTCCATCTGTAGTATCCGTGTCACCGGACCCTTGCCAACAAAGTTCCTCATATCAATATTTGGATTGTGGTTAGTATTCAATCCACTACATGAGTCTCTGAAATCATAATTTTCATTCCTTTTATCCTCATGATTTTCGTGGGGTATCTTGTCACCACTAGGAAGCATTTCTTGTAGCAATTTTGTCAAACCTTCTACGTCCCTTATCAAATATGTTTCTAAACCATCCTTCAAACCCTCCATCTTGACATTCATAATTGCTTCCATGTCAAATTTCAAACCATCCATCTTTGTTTCCCATTCATTTTTGGTTACTCTTTGTGAAAGTAATATTTGTTGCACATGATCTCGCAATTTTGATATATCATGCTGCATTTCTTCCTCTTCTTCATGTGTCATAGAAGAGATTTCTGGTTGCTTACTAGGTGTGTCCATTTTTTTTTTTGAGGCATTGAAATCAAACAATGATATGTATGCTTCACTGTGCCCTTTGAATCACTTCAAATTGATTTTTCAAACAAAAGTTACACAAAATTTAAAAAATACACACATTTTTCGTGCTTTTTAGGAGCTAGATATTGCAGCTGTTGTATCTCTGTAATTGTGAATCTCCAAAATTGGAAATTTCATCTTATAGTATCTCTCTAAGTCTTATTTCAAACCCAAGAAGTTAGACCAATATTGGATTCTTCAATAAAGAGCTATGCCCAATCTCCCACGTTGACCTGATTATGGAATGGTTCAATAGAGCGAAATTGTACGTAGTGCCACATGTCACTATTTCGACCTTTGGCCTTGAAAATGATACCGAAAAAACTACAATCTGTCCTCTTTTCATCAATTTTTACTAAATTCAAACCCGATGCTCAAAGCAAAAGTTATGACAATTTTTCCTAGGTCACCTGTTTGAGATGGAATTATGGATCCTACAAAAACCCTAACTTCCTCGGATCATATCTCCGAAAATATAACGAGATAAGATCTAAAATTCATACACAAAGTTCACTAGGATTTCGGTTCCACGTGGTTGCAATTTCAACTTCTGAATCTTGGTAGAAAAAATTCATAGCAAGCATGCCACAATGACCTGTTTGAAGCAGTAAAACCCTAGAATCCAAAGCTCTGATACCAAATGTTATGCAACCAACTCACAAATAGATAGATCAACGACTTAAAATTTATCCTCTTCAAGGGGGAAACCTCTTTTACATTACATAAATGAAAAATTCTTGGACGATACAAATGAAAAAACCTCATTTCTATATATAGGAGTATAAGGGGTCACAATATAATGAGAGCCTACATAACAATAATAATGTAAGGGCACAACAATAAGAATATTGGGATTTTATGGGGCACAATAATAACAATATGGTGACTACATAGGCACAGTAAAACATTATGGGTGCTACACTAACAATAAAAATAAGGGGCTACACTAGTATTATAGGGACCTAACATGGTTGGATAAATGCTTTGGAGCCCGTGAAGGACTGTGGGTTGAGTTACTAGTCCTTGAAGCCTTGGTTGGAATAAACACTCTAGAGTCCTAGACAACTTGGGTAGAGACCGATTTGGTGATGGTTAGTGATGTCCAACAGAGAGGTGGAATCATTGATTGAGGTTGAGGTTGTTTGGCCCGTGGAATCCTTAGTTTGGTTTTGTTGGATTTGTTCCATGAAATACCACATTCATGCTTGGAATATGGCACGGGGGTGATAGGCTGAAAGAAAGATTTGGTTCAACCAATCTATGGTCAGGTGGTACGTGGAAGTCCCAATCCTGGTTGCATTTTTCATATGTTAATAAGAGCTTCTTTCCTCTTGTATTGATGGGTAAATATAATTGTTTATATGTGTTTTTATCTTTGATATATTCTTGTTATTTATGTTGGTTATATGTTTAGGTTATGAGCATGTTTTATGACAAACTTGATGTATGGCTCCCATCATGTTTTGTTTTGAAAACGAATGAACAATGAATATATGACCTAATAGATGATAAGCAGCTATTATGATAAGCCATCAATGCTTCTTAGCAATTCTTAGTAAGTATGAGACCCCTATTCTT
Source organism: Pinus taeda (assembly GCA_000404065.3). Lineage (NCBI taxonomy): Eukaryota > Viridiplantae > Streptophyta > Pinopsida > Pinales > Pinaceae > Pinus > Pinus taeda. Next base: position 108,908 of record APFE030765084.1, read on the forward strand.
AGATCTGTTGTTATGACTTATAGAATGCATATTTGTGACATGTATGATGAAATCTCTGTCATGGATAGTAGAGGTCCAATCAAGTCATTGATCAAATGTTTGCATTAGTATCATTTTTTCGATGTTATTTTTCATTTCTAGAAGTTTCATGAAGTTCTGGGTAGTGGCCTGAGACCTAGCCTTGAAAAGGTGGCACAAAATCCGAGGTTGCAGGCTCAGAACTACCTGGAAAATTCCCGAGTCGTTGGAATGCCCTTGCTGTGAGAGCGACTGGAGGGTCCTAGTCGCATGCATGCCCATGTCATGGGAGCGAGTGAGGCTCTAGTTTAGTAAAATGTCAAGTTACCTTAGGGGTTGGTCACCTTGAAGGTTTGGTTGGCTCCTGGATGTTCTGTAGCATGTGTAGAAGGTCAAATTGGTTGCGTTTTGTCAATTCCACTTCCATAACTGTACATGGGAATTTGATTTAGATCATAGTAGCCTCTTATCACATGTTTATCCCAATGGATCAGTTAACTTGGGTAAATGTGGGAGGAGGCTATTACAGAGTGGTATCAGAGCATGGTTTAGCCCTTGGACTGGATGAGTGGTGTGCGTTGGTCATGCGTTCATGTCGATTACATATGTGTTCATTATGCTTGTGGTCTATGTGCTTATTGCTTATGCATGACATTGGTCATAGTTGCAGTGGTGTCACCATGTGAAAGTTGATGGTGTGTTGTTGGATGTGGTCATCAAGAGTGTATGTTGGTTATGCATGGGTTATGCATGTCAATGTTTATATATTGTTATGCATACATTGATGTGGTTGTAGTTGTCATGCATGAGGTCATGGTATGTGGTTGGTATGGTCATGCATCGATGACTGAATAATGGTTGAAATGATGATTAAATGTGGATATGATTATGTTTATATATGTATTGCGCTAATCTGGTTGGCCTTGCAGATGATATATCCTCCCCTGAACTAAATTGAGGTACATTGGTTTGTTTATGATTAGGTTTCGCTGACATGATATACCTTGCACAAAGAGAAGATCAAAGATGACTAGCAGAATGGTAGACTAGAGTTCACGAGATTCTCCCTATAGATCATATGAGCAGCATGGTGAGAGATATTCCCCTGATATAGCAGACACTTTGAGAAGTTTGAAGGCATAAATAAGGAGTTCAAAGAATATAATGATCAAATAATTCAATCTCAAGAGAGACTTGCTAAGGCAAAAGAAAAAAAAGGAAAGGTTAATACGGTGATTCTTTAGAGCTTGTCAAATTTACAGAGATAGGGACCGATTAGAATCAATTATGGGCAAAGGATAAAACTAATGGAGCATATGGTAGCAGGTCACATGGTGATCCAGGTGGATCTCTAGACGCCAATGGCATGGAAGAGGCTCAAAATTCAAAGTGGTAGAAAGGCGATTAACTTGACATCATATCGAAGTGCTCGTCACCCTAACTCCAACGGTGCGAATGACACTCCAATCTGAGTCTGGATGAGGAAGATAGAGGCAGTCAAAGTTGGGTTGACTTTTTGCTGACTGGGCAGGATTAATTAAGACACAATTTGGACTTTTTCCAGCGGACAAAATCCGGCCAAATTTGGCTAGATTCCAGGTGAAATTGTCGCCTCGTTAAAATGACTCTTTCGACTTAAAATCAAGATTTTAACAAACAACCATATTGTTTTATTTAACAAAAAAATATTAAAAAAAGGGGGTGGCGGGCCACCAACCCCGCCACCCCAATCCTATCCATAATGTATTAGTGGAGGGGTGGGCCACTACCCCCGGCCCCTCCCATGTAACTATTGAAATGGAGCTAGTGGAAATGGGGGAGTAGGCCACCAAGTATGACGGACCCACCCCCCAAAAATAAACTATTTAATATTGCATGGATAAAAGGGGAGGGGCGGGATTTGATCCCTCGACCCCTCCACAACAACTTTCCAAGTTTACCACTATGCCACAACTAATTGTTGTGTAATCCACCTAAGATTTTTTATTTAAACTCAGTTCATCAGTGCGCCCAAGCAGAGGAGGGAGTGCACGCAGTTTAAGGCAGATTTTTGCAGGAGGGCCGAATTTTCACTATGTCAGATTTTGACAAATTTTATATGGTTTCAGCATTTCTCGACACCATGAATGCAATGGCGCTGTCCATTTCTCCATCAGAGTTCTGCATTTCTTGGCCATTTTTCAGTATGGAGGTATAAAACTCCTTTTTTTTGTAACTGGTGCTTGTACTCTTCTTTCTCATGCCACTTAATGAATGAAGGCCTCCCCATTGATCGAGCAGGTTCCGGGGATGTAGTTCAAGTTGGACGAACTCCATTATCAAGTCTTATTGTCTTCTTTCATGCTTTATGTGTTTCTCCTCTTCTCTCATGTGCACATTAAATTTCTATGTTTAAGCTATAATTTATGCATGTAATTCTTTTAATACATCTATAAGCAAAAGGTCTTGGATCAAGTGGTATCAGAGCAAGTCTTTTTAGATCTGAATTGCATGTTTGTATGCTAACAAGAAACAGGCTCCGAAGAGGTGAAGGGAAACTAAAGTATTCTGATCTCGAAGCGGGGCGTGCACATCGAAGGAGAAACATGGCAGATGAAGAGGCTCATCATGAAGAGGAGCGTAATTTCCGCAAAACCTTCTATACAATGGAAGAAAATGTCGGTCAATTGCTTTCAAGGTTGGAGAAAGCATAACAGAGAAATCTAGAAGAACAAGCTTCAGTGCATGAAAATGGTGAAGAGGAACCCCCTCCTTCTCCTTCCATGAGTGAAAGTTCTTCTTCCTCTCATCACCATCATCATAGAAATTCAAGGGATGAATCTAAGAAACCTTTCTTTGAATTAGATGTCAAATTTGATCTTCCCATGTTTAACGATGAAAGTAATGTAGAAAAGCTTAATAATTGGATTAGGCAGATTGAAATCTATTGTAGGATTCAACAGATCAAAGAGGACAAGGTAAATATTCAACTGGCCTCTCTTCGACTGAGTAGCACCGCTCTCGTCTGGTGGGAGAGCAAATTGAGAAACAGTAAGAGTGTGGGTAATCTTCTTTCCTCGTGGCCTAGTTTCATTTCTGCATTAAAGGAACAATTCTATCCCTTGGGTTATAAACAAAAAGCCTTAATGGATTGGCAATACTTAAGGCAAGGCAGAGGTCAGGATGTTCAAATCTTTACAGAGGAATTTAGAAAACAAGCACTTAATTTGGGCATTACACTTGACTCACCTGAAGTAGTAACTAAGTATATTGGATCATTACATAGTTACCTTAGACATTCATTATTATTGTTTGAACCAACTATTATTGACTCGGCCAATGTAAATGCCATCCATCTTGAGAACAGGGGCAAAAATGAAAGAGACGATCATTTCAAGAAACCACCTTTCAAACCTCCAAATGGAAAACCCAAAGTGAAAGGAAAAGGAAAGGAGAAGAGGACGACATCAACCGAGAAAGATGAAGGAGAAAGACCTTATTGCACTCACTGCAAAAAGGAATGTCATGATGACGATCATTGTCAGAAATTGTACCCGAAAAAGAGACCAAAGAAGTATGGAGGAAAAGCTCAGCAGAAGACAGTGGCAACTGTGTAGCAAGACCTTGGATCTGATTCCGGAGATGAAGCATTGATCACAGTAGCAGGAACAAAAGGTACTCTTACACCTCATGTTGATTCTGTATCACATGAAGGCAATAGTCCAATAGATGAGTCTCTTCCTAATGAACAAAAGAGAATTGAGATATTTTATATTAGAGTTATCATAAATCATACAAAAGTGGAAACTCTATTTGATATTGGATCCCAAGAAAACTTAATTTCAGAGTCCTTGGTAAAGAAGATAGGCTTGGAAACCAAACCACATCCAAAACCTTACCCACTTGGATGGATACATGATAAAGTAAAACTGAATGTAACTAAGCAATGCAAGGTTAAATTTGTGATCGCTTCTGAGTTAGTGGATGAGGTAAAGCTTGATTGGATACCATTGGATATCTGTGGAATGGTGTTAGGGAGTCCATATCTATATGATAGAAAGGCAATCTTCTTCCGTCATGAAAACAAATACCAAATTACAAAAGATGGGGTAGAATATATTGTAAGGCTCATCAAACTAAAATCAATGCCAGCCTTGTAAGTGCAGGACAAATGAAGAGGTTGGTGAATTATAGCAAGGGTTGCATGCTTATGGTTGTAAGGGGGAAAGGTGCAGAATTATCTGATGCTTTCCAGGGTTGTTATCATGTGCTTAAAACAGAATTATGTGAATTAATTTCTAACTATGATGAGATGTTTGAGGAACCAAGGGGATTACCTCCGAAGAAGGAAATCCAACATGAGATCCATTTGCAACATGACACTATGCCAAATATTGGCATGTACAAGATGTCGACCATTGAGATGGAGGACATCAAAAAGTAGGTGCAAGAACTATTGAACCAAGGGGTCATCAGACCGAGTACTTCTCCATGCAACTCACCGATTATCTTAGTGCCGAAGAAACATGGCACATGGAGGATGTCCATGGATTATCGAGCACTAAACAAAATCACGGTGAAAAATCGTTACCCTCTTCCCCACATTGATGACTTATTAGATCAGTTAAAGAATGTTATCTATTTCACCAAGTTGGATTTGCATAGTGGTTATCACCAGGTTCGAATTACAGAGCAAGATGTATGGAAAATCTTCTTCAAGACCAAATAGGGGTTGTTCAAATGGATGGTGATGCCATTCGGACTTTGCAATACTCCAGCCACTTTCATGAGGGTCATGAATGATCTCTTTAGGCCTTTCATTGATGAATTTGTTCTTGTATATCTAGATGATATTCTTATCTTTAGTAAAAGTTGGAATGAACATGTATGCCATGTGAAGAAAGTGCTTGATGTATTGAAAAAAGAAAAAATCTATGTAAAATTGTCAAAGTGTGAGTTTGGGAAAACCTCTTTGGTTTACCTAGGTCAAATTGTTGGTCATGGTCATCTAAAAATTTATCCTTCTAAAGTTGAAGCAATTGTAAATTGGCCTAAGCCTACCGAGGTTCGCAACTTTTTGGGTGCAGTACAATATTGGAGGAGATTTATTGCCAATTTCTCTATTATTGCAACACCTTTACACACATTGACAAGTGTAAAGAAAGTCTTTCAATGGGGAGGAAAGCAGTAGAAGTCCTTCGAAACATTGAAAGAAAAGATCAGCACCGCACGGGTCTTGGCCTTACCAGATCTCCAACAGCCACTTGAGATCGAAACAAATGCCAACGAATATGCCATGGGAGCTGTACTGATGCAGCAAAAGAAGTTGATATGTTACCATTCAGAGAAGTTCTCTCAGGCTATGATAAACTATCCCACTTATGACAAGGAGTTATATGCCTTGGTCTAGAGTGTGAAAAAGTGAAACACTACGTAATTTGCAAGAAGACCATCATCCATACGGATCATTAGCCCTTGCAGTATCTTCAGTCACAAACCAAGTTGCAACAATCTCGTCATTTAAGGTGGATGGGTTTTCTTCAACAATTTCATCTGGTAATAAAGTATAAGAAGGGCACTAGCAACAAAGTGGCCGATATGCTATCTTGCCCTCCTATTTCTGCTTTTGTTATTTTGCATAATGCTTTGTTATATTTTGAAAGTTATGCTGAACAATATGCTAACGATGATGAATGTAAGGAGATTTATGCAAAACTAACCCATGGTTCACAGGTGGACCACTATCACTTGCAGGGGAAACTGTTGTATCACCTTGGAAAATTGTGCATACCCACAGGAGAAAGGGTACATGTAATTCGGAAGGCCCAGACCTCCCTCGTGTCTGGTCATTTTGGTGTTGAAAAAACTTTTTGTCATGTACAAAGATTTTGTTTTTGGCCCCATATGAAGAACATTGTGACTCACTATGTAAAGGGATGTGTGATGTGTTCGATTTCAAATCCCTCTAATAGAAAACTCGGGCTCTACACACAACTCCTTATTCCGAGTCGTCCATGGGAAAGTGTGTCAATGGATTTTGTAGGAGGTTTGCCTTTGTCTAGGAAAAGTCACGACTATTTGTATGTCGTCGTTGACCATTTTAGTAAGATGTGTATTTTAATGCCTTGTAAAAAGCAGATCACTGCAGAGGAGACTGATTATCTTTTCTTTCAGCATGTTTGGGTCCATTTTGGGTTGCCCACATTGATTGTGTCAGATCGGGACTCTCGCTTTCTCGGAGAGTTTTGGACCAGCTTGTGGAAGATGATGGACACCAAGTTGAAAAGAAGCACGTCATTTCATCCACAGGCTGACGAAGAAACAGAGGTTGTCAACCACACCATGGTAAACTTGTTGCGAGGCTATTGTGGGAAACATCCTAAGTTGTGGGATGAGCATATTCCATATGTGCAACATTCCTACAATCAAGTAGTGCACTCATCTACGCATCGTTCACCATTTGAGACATGTTTTGGCTACCTACCAAAAGATCCTTTTGATATGGTCTTTGGAAGGGAAGATGATTCCAGTGGATGTGATGACAGGGACAAAGTGCAATGGTTAATTCAGCAGATCCAGTTGATTCACCAAGAAGTACAAGAGCAGTTGGAGAAAAGTCAAGCCCGATACAAGGCTCGAGATGACAAACACTGAGTCGACCATCAATTTCAAGTGGGCGACAAAGTGTGGTTCCATATCAGCAAGGACAGGATGAAGGGAGAAGGGAAGAAGTTGCGACCAATCCAGTATGGTCCATTCACCATCTTGGAGAAGATTGGAAACAATGCCTTCTATCTCGATTTTCTGATATACATGCAAATGTACTCCGTAGTGAATGTGGAAAACTTAAAGCTGTATGAGCCACCATTGATTATGGACACCGAAGAGGTGGGCACAGTTCCTATAGTTGATGACTTTGCACCAAAGTATCTCGATGATTTACCTGAAGATATCATCCTTGACAAAAGAACCAGGACTTCATGACGAGGAGATGTGTAATACCTTCGAGTTGCTTTCAAGGGGATGCACCCTAGCAAGGCAAAATGGCTGGAAAAAGAAAGAGTGAGGAAACAATTCCCTCACTTGCCAATTGACTGATAAAGCTTTTAGCGGTCCAAAAGCTCCTCAATGGGGAGGATTGATCCAAGTGGATCTCTAGACACCAGTGGCATGGAAAAGGCTCAAAATTTAAAGTGGTAGAAAGAAGATTAACTTGACAACAGATCGAATTGCTCATCGCCCTGATTCCAACGGTGCGAACAACACTCCAATCCGATTCTGGATGAGGAAGATAGAGGCAGTGAAAATTGGGTTGACTTTTTGCTCACTAGGCATGATTAATGAAGACACAATTTGGACTTTTTCCAATGGACGAAATCTGGCCAGACTCCGGGTGAAATTGTCACCTTGTTAATATGACTCCTTCGACTTAAAATCAGGATTTTAACAAACAATCATATTGTTTTATTTAACAAAAAAATATTAAAAAAGGGGGTGGCAGGCCACCAACCCCGCCACCCCAATCCTATCCATAATGTATTAGTGGAGGGGCAGGCCACTACCCCCGGTCCCTCCCACGAAACTATTGAAATGGAGCCAGTGGAAATGGGGGGAGCGGGCCACCAAGTACGGTGGACTCACCCCCCAAAAATAAACTATTTAATATTGCATGGATAAAAGGGTAGGGGCGAGATTTGATCCCCCGAGCCCTCCTCAACAACTTTCCAAGTTTACCACTGTGCCACAACAAATTGTTATGTAATCTGCCCAAATTTTTTTATTTAAACTCAGTTCATTAGTGCGCCCAGGTAGAGGAGGGAGCACATGCAGTTCGAGGCAGATTTTTATAGGAGGGCCGAATTTTCACTTTGTCATATTTTGACAAATTTTATATGGTTTCAGCATTTCTCGACACCATGAACACAAATGGCACTGTCCGTTTCTCCATCAGAGTTCTGCATTTTTCGGCCATTTTTTAGTATGGAGGTATAAAACTCCTTTTTTGTAACAGGTGCTTATACTCTTCTTTCTCATGCCACTTAATGAATGAAGGCCTCCCCATTGATTGAGCAGGGCCCAGAGACGTAGTCCAAGTCGAACGAACTCCGTTATCAAGTCTTGTTGTCTTCTTTCATGCTTTATGTGTTTCTCCTCTTCTCTCATGTGCACATTAAATTTTTATGTTTAAGCTACAATTTATGCATGTACTTCTTTTAATACATCTATAAGAAAAAGATCTTGGATCACACAGTGGGCACATATTGGATAGAGAGGACATGATCAAAGATGTCAGATTATTGGATAGATTTGATAGACGAGGCAATGGGCATGAGCTTTACTCTAGTTCTAGTCTAGACAAGTATCATGGTCATCATCGTTATCACCTTTACAGGAGGAATGACAAGGGATATTTTCCGGGTGAATTCAAGAAAGCAAAGCCACCTACATTTGATGGGGAAATGAAGAAGTCACAGGATTCAAAAGCATGGTTTCTTGGTATGAATAAGTTCTTCAGGTTGCATGATTACTCAGCAAACAAGAAGGCCAAAATAACTACGTTCAGTCTTAAAGGTAACACTGACATTTGGTGGGATGATGTAAAGAATGTTAGAGGCATTCACAAAGAGGAGTTGACTTGGGAATGAGTTCAAGAGACTATTCAGGAAGAATAATATATCAGACAGATACTATGATGACAGGAAAAGGAATTCTATGAGATGAAGATGGGATCTATGACTAGCAGATTCTTGGAGTTATTGAAATATGTGCCTCACCTAAAGGAGGAGAAGGCCAAGATTCATAAATTCATCAATGCGTTGCCAGTAACATTCAATGACATGATTGAATTTGATGAGCCTAGATCATTAGAGGGGGTCATCCGAAAGTTAAAGCATTGTTTTTAGCAATCAAAGTGCAGATATGAGATTAATATGGATTGGAAAGGTAATGCAAATAATAAAGGACAATGGGACAAGAAGCGAGCAAGACCTCAAGATACAAGTAACAAAGAAAATGCAGTCTTGCATAAGAAGTTCAATGTATCTGATAGAGGATAGGGATTTCGGTCTGAGGAGCAGAACAAGGGTGATGATAGTAAACCTTTGCAGTGTTGGACTTGTGGAGGAGAGCATCGCGAGATTGTCCACAACATTAGGGTGGTAGACCATAGATATACAATGCTCAGGAGGCACAAACAGTGGCATATGTTGGACAGAGTATTCCACGGATTTATGCAAAATTGGAGAACAGGTAGGTAAATCACCAGGTGTCTATTATTAATATGGACAATAGACTTTGTGATCAAGTTATTTCTATTTTTATTGACCCTGGATCTAATTATAGATATGTTAGTCCTTACTTGGTGGATAAGTGTGGTTTGAATAAAGAAGTGCATGCAAAATCTTGGTTAGTGCAGTTGACTACAGGTACAAAGAAGAGAGTTCATCATTAGGTAAGAGCTTGTGCATTCGACTTGAATGGTATGCCTACATCAACACATTTAAATGTATTGCTATTGGAATCATATAGTATGTTGTTGGGCATGGACTTGTTGTATCTTCATAGGACCAAGATGGATTGCTATGATAAGGCTATTGAGTGCCTGAATGGTAATGGGGAAAAAAGAGTCTTGCAGGGTAAGAAGAAGGCAACATTAGTTATAATGGTGATAATTATGCAGGCGAAGTGCAGTCACAGGAAAGGGTGTGTGTTATTTGCAATGCATATTCTAGTGACAAAGGTAATGAAGTTGAGGATGCAGATGTTTTCAGAAGGTACCCAATTCTACAATAGTTTCAGGATGTGTTTCTGGCAAAAATTTTAGAGTTGCCACCTCATAGGGATGTAGACATTTCTATTGAGTTGGTACCAGAGGCAACACCAACATTAAAGGCACCTTACATTATGAGCACTCCAAAGTTAGTAGAGTTAAAGTTATAGTTGAAGGAAATTCTTGACTAGGGATATATTAGGCCAAGTGTATCACTGTGGGGTGTACCGGTGTTGTTTGTGAAGAAGAAGAATGGTACTCTTAGGTTATGAATTGATTACAAACAATTAAACGAAGTGACCATCAAGAACAGGTATCTATTACCGAGGATTGATGACTTGTTTGATAAATTTAAGGGAGCAACAGTGTTCTCGAAGATTGATCTGAGATCAAGATATCATTAGGTACGCATTAAAGAAGAGGACATTTACAAGACAACTTTCTGGACCAGGCATGGGAATTATGAGCTTGTTGTAGTTCCATTTGGGTTGAATAATGATCCAAGTACTTTTATGTGTTTGATGAATAATGTGTTGCATCCTTATATGGACAAATTTATTATTGTATTCATTGATGATATATTGGTATCTCCTAAAAATGAGGAAGAGCATGCAAAACACTTAGAAACAGTATTGAGATTGCTAAGAGAGCATAAGTTGTATGACAAGCTCAACAAATGCAATTTCTTTCGGACATAGGTACACTACTTGGGGCATGTGGTTTCCAAGGAAGGCATAGCAGTGGATCTAGAAAAGATAAGGGTTATCATGGACTGGGAAGCTCCTAGAAATGTGGACGAGTTAAGATCATTCATGGGGTTAACAGGTTATTACAGGAGGTTCATTAGGAGCTTCTCACAGATTGTTTATCCTATTAAGTTGTTGCAAAGGAAAGGTAAGAAATTTGAATGGACAAAAGAATGTGCAGCTAGTTGAAGAAGCTGTTGAAAAATGCATCAGTTGTAAAGATTGCATATCCAGACAAAGTGTTTGTGATATGTACAGATGCTTGCAAGAGAGGGCTTGGTGCAACCCTTATGTAGGAAGGACAGGTAGTATGATATGAATCAAGGAAATTGAATGAGCACGAACAAAAATATCCAACACATGATTTGGAGTTGGAAACGATCATCCATGCTTTGAAGATGTGGAGGCACTATATTCTTGGTAGGTGGTTCATCTTGATGAGTGATCATAGTGGATTGAGATATTTATTTGACCAACCGAATCTGAATTCCAGATAAGCTAGGTGGTTGGCCACGATCAGTGAGTTCGACTTTGAGATCAAGTACATTAAAGGTAAAGAGAACAAGGTTGAAAATGCTCTTAGCAGACAGATATAGGTAAATCACATAGCAACTATGAGTTCTTATGGGACAGATATACAAGATTGGATCTTGTAGGTGGGACAACAAGATGACAGGTATATGGAGCTTATACATAGGTTAAAACAGGGTACATGTGATCAAGATGTGGACTACCGTCTCACAACAGATGGATTGGTTAGGTTTAGGGACATGATATATGTATCGAACAACAATGAGCTCAAGAAGCTTATCTTGAGGGAATTTCATGCTAAGCCATATTCAGGTCACCCAGGATCTCAGAAGAGCAAAAATAAAGAAGTTTTATTATTGGCCAAATCTGAAGAGGGAAATGATAGAGTTTGTGGCTAGATGTTTGGACTGTCAGCAGATAAAGGCAGATTGTAAGAATCCGGGTGGATTACTTCATCCTATTTCGATTCCAGAGTGGAAATGAGAGGTCATTTCTATGGATTTCATTACAGGTCTACCGAGGACATCTAAACAACATGATTCCATCATGGTTGTGGTTGACAAGTTAACAAAGGTAACACACTTCATTCAAGTGAAGTCTACATATTCAACTAATGATGTAGCACAGGTCTTCATCAAAGATGTAGTGAGGTTGCATGGTGTACCGAAGAATATTGTGTCAGACAATGATGCCAAGTTAACTTCTAGATTCTGGAAAGAGTTATTTGTAGGTTTGGGTACAAATTTTGCCTTCAACACAACTTATCATCCACAGACAGATGGAAAGACAGTGAGGGTCAACATGATATTGGAGGATGTGTTTAGGATGTACGTGATTCGTCAGCAGCGGAAGTGGGAAGAGTACCTTCCATTGGTTGGGTTTGCTTATAACAATGGGAATCAATAATATTTGAGGATGAGTTCATTCGAGGTATTGTATGGGTAGAGTTGTAATACTCCCATTATTTGGAGCGATCCAATGAACAAGGTGTTGATCAGAATGAATATGCTAACAGAGATGGAACATGAAGTCCAAGTTATCCAAAAGAATCTAAAAGCAGAAAATGATAGGCATAAAAGTTATGCAGATCGGAACAAGTTGTTTAATGAGTTTCAGGTTGGGGAACAAGTGTACTTGCGCATCAAGCCCAAGAAGAGGTCCTTGAGGATTGGATCATGTGCCAAGCTGACATCTCAGTTTTGTGGACCTTTCAAGATTCTTGTGAGGATTGGACCAGTAGCCTATCGACTTGCACTGCCTCCGGTAGTGAAAGTCCATGATGTTTTCCATGTGTCATTGCTTAAGAAGTATGTTAAAGATGTTGATCGTGTGATTGACTGGTCTATATTGTAGGTGTAACCAGAAGGAGAATTCCAGCTGGAACCTTAGTGAATTTTGTAGAGAAAGATGCTCATGCTCCGGAACCGAGCAATTGAGCAGGTTAAAGTGTAGTGGAAGCACTTTGGGCTCGATGAAGCTACATGGGAGATGGCAGATCAGATACGGCCTATGTATCCTTCTCTATTTGCTAGTTGATCGAATGTTTTTGGCATATGTTTGGTGTTGTGTTTTGGTATATGTATATATGTATATGGAAGTAAATACCACCATGAGATGCGTTATAAAGCTCCAATAAGCAGTATGGGTGTCATATCGTTATGGTTGTCATATTGTTATGTTTCTCATGTTGGTTTACTTCTCAGTAGGTTGATCATTGTAATTACTACAACGAGCTAAGTTATAATGCTCCATGGGAAATATGTTTTGCTTTTCAATAGTCTTGGTAGTTGTAGGTGTCATTCAACACCGATGACGGTGTTCCCATAAGGGGGAGGGTTTTGTAACAACCCTAGTAAAAAATCCATGTAATAAAGTCAATAAAGGAAAAATAATAACCATGGTCATGGGACACATATTCCAAGATGAATGTTGGGCAAAAACATAGTGATGGGAATCACTTGTGATTAATTAATGGCTATGGAAATTGGCAAAGGAAATGGCAAAGTGGCATTAATTGGCATTTTATTTATGAAAATAATGGAAATTAGGAGAAAAGGGAGGTGAAAGGTCACATGTTTCATGTGAGGAGGAAAATGAAGGAAAATAATGGAAAATTGAAGAAAATAAAGGTCTCATTAATAAAAAGGCTTATGAGGATCAATTTGTATCTTTTTGTCGGTTTAGTTTTGGAGCTCTCATTTTCTACTCTCTCTCTCTCAGAGCACTCTTGAGGGAGTGTGGCATACTTGTATTTTTGGAGAAATAAGGCAAAGGAAGAGCAAGAAAGCACAAGAGGACATCTGGATCAACAACTACAACGATTTTTGCTTGTAGGTATTGAGTTGCATCTATGATTTCCTTGCTAGTTTTGGCATGCATGGCACATTCATGTGGTTTCTTGGTTATGATCTGTCAGTGGCATGGAGGAATACCTGGATTAACGGTTGATTTTCCTAGCCTTTCCATTTCCTGAATAACCATGGTGTTGTGGGTTTCTTTCGTTTTGTTTTCTGGTTGGTTCTCATGTTCCTTATGGCTGTCGGTTGAGTTATTAATTCCTGGAGCCTTGGTTGGAAAAACACTTTGGAAGCCATGTAACAACTTGGTTGAGTTACTAGTCCTGGAAGCCTTGGTTGGACAAACACTCTAGAGCCCTTGGTGGGTTGAGTTACTAGTCTTGAAAGCCTTGGTTGGACAAACTCTCTGGAGCTCGACAACAACTGTGGGTTGAGTTACTAGTTCTATAAGCCTTGGTTGGGACAAATGCTTTGGAGCCCTGGACAACTTGGGTGTGGACGGATCTGGTGACGGTTAGTTATGTTCGACTGTGAGGTGGAATCACTGGTTGAGGGTTGAGGTGGTTTGGCCCTTGAAATCCATGGTTTGGTTTTTTTGGATTTGTTCCACGAGATCCCACATTCATGCTTGGAATATGGCACGGGGGTGATTGGATGAAAGAAAGTTTTGGTTCAACCAACATTTGGTTGAGTGGTACATGGAAGTCCTAGACTTGGTTTCATTTTGCATATGTTAATAAGAGCTTATTTCTTCTTGTATTGATGGGTAAATATAATTCTTTATATGTGATTTTTATGGCTAATTTATTCTTATTATTTCTGTTGGTTATATGTTGGTTTGAGCATGTTTTATGGCAAACTTGATATATGGCTCCCATCATGTTTTGATTTGAAAATGAATGAAAAATGAATATATGACCTAATAGATGATAATGCAACTATTTTGATAAGGCGTCAATGCTTCTCAACGATTCTCAGATAAGTATGAGATCCCTATGCTCAGATATGTTGTTATGACTGCTAAAATGCATATTTGTGACATGTTTGATGAAATACTTGTCATAGATAGTAGGGGTCCAATCAAATAATTGATCAAATGTTTGCATTAGTATCATTGTTTCGATCTTATTTTTCATTTCTGGAAGTTTCATGAAGTTTTGGGTAGTGGCCTGAGATCTAGCCCTAAAAAAGTGACACGTAATCGAAGGTCGTAGGCTTAGAACTCGCTGGAAAAGTCCTTAGTCACTGGCATGCCCTTGTTGTGAGAGCGACTGGAGAGTCCTATTCGCATGAATTCCCATGTCATGGGAGCGACTGAGGCTTTAGGTCAGTAAAATGTTAAGTTACCTCAGGGGTTGGTCACCTAAAAGGGTTGGTTGGCTCTTGAATGTTCTGTAGCATGTGTAGAAGGTCAGATTGGGTGTGTTTTGTCGGTTCCACTTCCTTAACTATACACGGGGAGTTGAATAATATCATAGTAGCCTCTCATCACATGTTTACCCCAACAGACCGGTTAACCTGGGTAAGTGTGGGAGGTGGTTGTTACAAATGATGGGGGGACATGCTTGGGAAGCAGGATGTGACGGTCAACGAGGAAGGAAAAGACTTGGGCCACGGGATGTGACGATCGATGAGGGAGGACAGGGCAAGGGCAACTACATAAAGGAATGGTAGGCAACTGGACATGATCACCAACGAAAAAAAAATGCGGCGTCACAATTGATGTCGGAAGACAAGATGTGGGTTAAAAGAGGGACAATGGTCGAGCTAGGCGTGGAAGTCGGGCCAGAGAACAGGACGATAGTCACAACAGGATGACGTGAAATGATGGAAGTTGTGATAGATAGGGATAGGTATGGCAACAAACAAGGAATGTTATGAAATGTGTAGTGCTTAATGTCTAGAGGTTGAAACTGCTCTGATACCAATGTGATGAACGAAGTTCGTTTATGCTCTGATACCACTATTGCAAAAGCATGAACAATTGTAGAATATATATATATATATATATAATGAATGAGTTGATGATTACATGCCTTCGTGACGGTGTGCCTCAATAGGCATTGATTAGTCACGAAGGATAAATGGTTATGTCTAATGACTTATCCCTTCATAATCAATATTTTTAAATTAATGTTAATTAATTAATATTTTATTTATTGTTTAATCATTTATTTATTAATTAATGTGTTATATTCTTTGCACGAATAGTCACACGTGTGATTCATTGCAACTAAAAAAGGCCCCCAATTTTTTTGGGGTGGTTTTTGCATCTGTTTTTGGTACACAATTTGAAGTTTTAGTAGTTTTGCGGGACATGGTGGTTCAACCCATGACTTTGTAATTTCATTTAAGGAACCATAGTTATATTCTAATCCAGGGATAATGGATTGGGGGTTTATGGATGTCGTGGAATATAATTGTATTATAACATTGTAAAATGACATATATTGAAAAACATTTATGGTTTTCCCATTTGTGGGTTTCCATGGTGTCACGCGGAATGAGTCGATCTTGCGGACAAGATAGACCTTCCTAGAATCTAATGAAGACCTAATGACAAACAAACCAACCAGACACTATCTTTCTCTAAATGCGCTTTATAAATAATGGCAAACAAATGTGTTTAAGGGCCTACCTCATGTCCAACGCAAGTTCGGAGATGCTTTCGCTCCTTTGATCCAAGTAAGTTCCCTTGTCGCAAACCTGCAAGCACAAACAAGGAAAACGATTAAATAGCACCTGAATATCCAATATTATAAAACATATTTAACATGAAAGTCAAGGAGTCCATGAAACAAATAACATGAGATACTTGTTGAGAAAAATGAGCTTGATTGTATTAATTCAAAGGAGAAGAACCTTACAACTTTTGCCTTGACGTTGTACAAGCTCCTCCCAGGGTCCAACAAGAAGTCTCCTCTACTTTGACAAGCTTCACTCACTCCCTAATGAAGCCAAAAAGGTATGTAATCTCTCCTCTT